>JACJUY010007998.1:11408-22132 GCA_014220935.1 Platorchestia sp. MABIK
TAAGTATTTATGAATACTGAGTTTGTGACTACTGGTCGGTCAGCAGCATTGTGGAAACTCTTCTTGTGTACACCAGCGGCTCACATCGCGACCTACGAGTCAACTTTCAGTATCTTCTTCGTAAGCTTCCTGGCATTTTTATCAGATTAGATTGTTAGTTAGTTTTAGCCTCCCTATTTGCAACAAAGGCGATCCAAAGAGAGGAAGAAGGAAAGTACCATTTAGTGAGGAGTTAAGGGAATTAAAAATCTATGCAGAAAGGGCATAGAAACAGAAAGTTGAGAAAGAGGTTTATGAAGCAACATAAAAGTTGAAGAAGAAAGTAGTAGGTTCTGAAACACTGGACAGAAGTGAACCGAAAAAAGGTGGTCCGTAACAGAACAAAAGCCTATTTTATTTCAACAAAAGGAAGCCTACCTAACCCTTAGCTCGGGCCCTCACATTGTCCCTCTGAGAGTGCCAATTCCCATAGATACAACAGTTGTATCCCCTTGAGGGTGAGGGAATTCTCATAATACTGCTGACCAACCAGTAGTCACAAACTCAATTTTATAAGTGCCTAATCAAAATAAATTTGATCTAGTTAAAGCAGTTAATGATTCAGTTAATGTTAACGCCAAGTGTTAAAACTCAATCACAGATTTGGCTAACCCGAATGGTGTATACAACTATTGATTTATGAGAATTAACGCTGCCAGGAGGAGAATCATCATAAATAGTCGAGATCGAAATAATTGTTTTTAATTGATGAGTAAATATTTTAAAGCTGCTTTTAAAAAATATCTAATTTAGTTAGTTGTTCAGGGCAAACAAGAAGAAAAGAACACATCTACACTGGCGAATGACACCTAAAATTTTGAATTTGCTGAGCACTTCAAAAGTTAGCTTTAAGTTAGAATAAATATAACGAGGCGTTGAAAACTTTCCTAACTTTTAGTTTCACAAATCAATCATATCAATTAAGGAGTACTTGCAATTTTAGCCCTAAAATTTTCGTTAAAAGTAACGAGATTTTAGAATTTGCCACGAGACGTTCGCAGTAATTTAAGATTTCCCTGTACTTCAGAGCAACGTTCAGGATAAAAGTGAACAGAGATTCCAAAACTTCCGGACATCTCTGGACACAAATGCCATCCTCCAAATTTTTGGTAAACACTTAGGGTAAACCTTGGCCACGAAGCACCAAAATACCTTAAACGTCATACCACAACCCAATAAGCTACATTTTAAAATTCGGAGTCAAACAACCGGAGTTCATTCAGAATTCAGGAATTCAAAGAATTCCCTAAATATTTATTCTGCGATCTAGGGCAAAGAATGAACTTGGGTCGAAATTTAGGGTAATTCAACTAAGAGCACCGAAAATTACCTTAAATTTCTCCTTGAGCAGGCACGAGGACTTAAAGCTACAAATGTAGTAAACAACCAACGAGGTTACAATACTTAAAACCCCATGAATGCATAAGACTGTTTTGACTAGATGTTAGTTCAAGTAACAGACCATTTCATCAATCCATCAACACTAAGTTAGGGCAAACACATGTTGGCAAGAAAAATGTCCTTTAATTTCGACACCCAAACGCCACCAAACAATTAGTTTAAAAAGTTCAGGGTAAACTGGCATAGATACCCTAAATTTCGAACGAGTTCCCACTCAAAGCAAAATTGCAGAAATACCTGAAAATATTCACGAAAAATTGAGTTAAAAGTAAATGTTACAAAAAAATTAAAAGTGAGGTTCAAAATTTCAGAGTCACCTGACACATATGCCTTAAATTTTACTACTTCCCGAGTTTTACGGAAAAACTGCAAAATGCCATTAATTATTGAAACTTTTCACAAAAATAATCGAGTAAAACTGCTAAATACCTTAAATTGTTGAAGCTAGCTCCGAAAACTTCAGAGAACTGTACAACATACCATAAATTTCGAAAAATCTAGTTTAAAAAATTTCAGGGTAAAACTGCCAAAAAACATCCTAAATATCGCAAAACTAGCTTCAACAATTCAAAGTAAAACTACTAAACCTCCCCAAATAAAGCTCGCTACAACTCGATGCCACGATTGAATTTGATTTTAATTTTGTCGGCCTCGGAGCTGACGAATTGCATGTCAGCGCTGGACAGAGCGGCGTTGTCGCAGCTAACGTCAGCGCACAGCACCTCGCTCCTGAGGCGCTCCAGCAGCGTCAGCAGACCGTCACGCGTCAGCTGACAGCGGGGCAGGTAGATACTCTGCACCCTGACGTCAGTAATACCATATATATTTAACGGCAGAAATGTTAGCAAATTTAAACTAAAAAACCATACACTCGCAAGAGACCAAACACACACACACTTGCACTCACGACACACACACACCTGCACTCACGACACACACACATCTGCACTCACGACACACACACACCAGCACTCACGACACACACACACACCTGCACTCACGACACACACACACCTGCACTCACGACACACACACACACAACACCCCCACCTGCATTCACGGTCCCCATCAGGCAAGAGCCGGGTGACCACCGCACAGAGCCAGGGTATGTCACAGTCGTGCAGGTCACAGAAGTGGAGGTGCAGGCTGCACTGCTTGTACAGGCCGTCAGCCAGCGCAGGCACCAGGTGAGCCTCCATTTGGCGGTCCATGCACAGATCTGCGCAAAAATATTTTCTTCTGACTTAAAGTTGAAAGACAGAAGTATTCCCTTTTGAATAAAAATTGAAAGGAGAATATATGCTTTATTATATGCATTTTAAATCAAATAGTTCATGATGTTGAATTTGGAGCCTTTCTATAATTGTTTCAACTTTATTCTCAAGTCTTTCCCCTTAAATTTCAATTAATTTTACTTGGGTAAAATCAGCCAAGAAAGACGGGAAGGAAAAGCATGAAAATCTCCCGTGTGACACAACTACAACTCGAACACAAGGCCCTCTACAACACACACAACTCAATGCTGTCACACAAGAACCATAGATAACACACAATGCTGTAACTCACACAGCACACCACAACTCACGCAACACAGCAGGAAGAGGATACAGCACGGTGCTAATGCTGTCAACAAAGTCATGAGAGTGGACGTGGAGGCCCAGCGTGTGGAGCTTGACTGTCATGAGCCGCAGCAGCGTCTGCGGGGTCACGCTGCCCATGAAGTGTCGCAGCTTTGACCTTGGTGTGAGGGGAGAGATTAAAGGCAACAACTTAGGCTGTGTTTTGTGCTAGGAAATATCAATCTATAACATGTTGGTTACAAAACGACCCATCGATGGGTCATGCTTAAGTTCTTCCAGCTGCAAAACGACCCATCAATGGGTCGTTTGATAAATTCAAACATTGTTTTAAACTTAATGGTATTCAATAGGTGCAGTCAATGTTTGGTGGATGCAAAATTGCTAACATCTTTTGTCTTTAAATTTGAGTTGAATATTGAACTTCAGTTTAACCCATTACAGTAAATGTATTAAAACCATGAATTACTAAGGAAATGCATGTAAATTTCACTCAATAAAAATGCATCACACTAGAAAAGCGAGCAACTTTTAATCACGATAAAACCACTACGTGTCTTTGGCTATGCTCACCCCAAAAGCTACAACTTTGTCTAGCAAAATAATTCAGAGCTATCAAAATTAAACAGCTGAAATTCACAGCTGGCCAAATCAAACAGCATAAATTCACAGCTGGCCAAATCAAACAGCTGAAATTCACAGCTGGCCAAAATTGTACCCAGCACAGCCGCTAGGCAGAGTTTTGGCATTAACAAAGATAAGCTACTAAAAAATTAATGTCATCCATTTATGTCAATACCGAGCAAGATTTCCCTATATTAACAAAGTACTGCTGCCTATCCTCCAGTAAGAACGCACTTTGAACATCTCCTAATATTTAGAACATCATGAAAATTTTGATGGCCTGTCAGACGGTGTTTGCAATGTGAGTTCTGTTAACTTTAAGACATGAATAATTTTATTTCTTATTATATGAACGAGGTGAGAAACTTCTGTTTTTGTAGTTCTATGAGAGTAACTCCAACTTTGTTGAGTGATTATATGAGAGTAACTCCAACTTTGTTGAGTGATTATATGAGAGTAACTCCAACTTTGTTGAGTGATTATATGAGAATAACTCCAACTTTGAAGAGTAATTATACAAGTAACTTGAATTTGGTGGTCAATTGTACATAAACAATTGACAATGCAATAAAAATAATCTGATATTCATTAGCAAAGAAGCAACACCAAACACAAACCGATGCACACCTACCATGTGCACCACATCTAGCATTTAGTGTAAATCAGCTGGATTAATTAGTACCACTGATTTAGGAGATAAATTAAAATACAATCTGTTTTTAAATAAACAATTATTCTATTAATTGAAAAGCAGAAAATTTGAATATTTAATTATCTATTCTATTAATTAATAAATATGAGAGGAGTAATTGATCATTCTGCAATTAGTAATAATTAATTGGGAATGCACAATTAATTAATATGCAACACAGATTATTTAATTAGAAACTGTTCTTGTGTACAGTGGAATATATATTTTTTAAGTGTATGAACATGACAAATGAATTCTTATACACAAGATTAATTAGCATTTAATAGAGGCCAATTCTGTATTAATTCAACAAATTAAGGCAAAAATTAATCCTAAAATATAACTTAATCAACAATTGATTAAAATACCATACTCCCTAGCACACACAACAACACCTATCCACCCTCCAACACACACAACTGTCCACCCTCCAACAAACACAACTTCCACCCTTCAACAAACAGAACACCTTTATTCCACCCTCCAACAAATAGAACACCAATTACCTACTCTCTAATAAGCACAACACCTTTCCACCCTCTAACAAACACAACAACTATCCACCCTCCAACAAACAACTATCTAACTAATCCCTCACTTGTCAGGACACTGGAGTAAAAACTCCAACATGTCGTCACTGGTGTCAGGGAAGGAGCCCGAGGTGTCCTGCCAGAAGACATCCAGCAGCTGCAGCTTCAGGCTCTGAGCATTTGCAGCAAAGAATGGCAACAGGAGCTTGACAGTGTGTATGGGGCCAGAGGTCGTCTTCAGTGTAATCTGTTTGCAGGGTCAAAGAGGTACACTGCATTTATACTCATGTTTTTGTGTGTGAGTATGGGAAATTTGCAGGGCAGGTTCAAATACCCTAGAGTACATAAGTAAAATAGTGGAGATTAAGGAAATGTAAGTTTTGCATCAGCAGGGCAACATGCGTACCTCAAAGTCAAATTTATATCATAGGATAAAAAAAGGTCAAGACAAATACACCACAGACCAAGACAAGTAGCCCAAACTAGTGATGCAAAAAAAAGGTTTTATTTGATGGCAGTTTTTTTTGCAAAAAAATACATGTTTTTTATGTGTTTTTTTCGTTTTTTTGCACACACTCAAATTTTGTTAGGTATATGTCTGTTTTTTTTGGTCATATAAAATATATTAATATCAATGTTTTTAAGTCATGATTTTTTTGTAATAAAAACATCAAAAGGAAATCATACAGTAAAAGTGGTGGCAGATAACCCACAATTACCTAGAGGAATCGAAGAGGAACAGCCAGAGCCACAGAACTTATATTGATGGAGTCAAAATTCAGAGCTTACTATCTTTACTATGTCTGATTTTATTTTTATGTGACCAAAATATTCAGACATTGTAGAGAAAATAAGCTCTGAATTTTGACTCCATCAATACAAGTTCTGTGGCTCCTGCTGTTCCTCTTAGACTCCTCTTGGTAATTGTGGGTTATCTGCCACCACTTTTACTGTAGGGTTTCCTTTTAATGTTTTATTACAAAAAATCATTACAAAAGAACATTGATATTAATAGATTTTNGTGACCACAAAACCATGCTTTTTTTAAAAAAAGCTTTTACAAAAAATCATGACTAATAAATATGAATTTTAATATATCTTATGACAAAAAAAACATGCTGTTTTTTTCACAAAAAAAATCATGACTAAAAAACAATATATTTTATGTGTCCTAAAAAAACACATGCAGTTTTTTATACAACATGTTTTTTTTAAAACATGTCTTTTTTTACAAAAAATGATGACAAAAAAATCTGGAAATTAATATATTTTATGTAACCAAAAAACCATGCTGCTTTTCACATTTTTTGGTCAATATGCAGTTTAATGCGCCCGCAGAAAGTAAAAATTCCATTTCAAAGAATCACTAAAGGAACACATTTAAAAATGTTTTACATGAATGACATTCTGCTCGCTGATGCGTTTTTTTGAGTTATTTAACTTTCAAATTTTCGTGTCCCATTGCAGTTCCAGTCAGTTGCGCGCTTGACCTGGAGCTGTTAGAATACGTTTGAGTACTTGTAATTTATTATTAGCCGACCCTGCGGATCCTGAACCCACTTCTAGGATGTTTTAGTTAACAACACAATAAACGTTATCACCCAAAAATTTTAGCGGGGCTGGGGAAGTGAATACTTGAATCTACGGTATTCACTCCTACGCTTTTGCTAATGTTCTACCATATTGAAACTGATGTCAACTGCAGATTGATTTCAGTATTCACTACCCCAGTCCCGCTGATACTTTTGAGTGATAACCATTATTGTGTTATTAACTAAAACATTCTAGAAGTGGGTTCAGGCTCCGCGGGGTTGGCTAATAATAAATTACAAAGTACCCAAGCGAACTCTAACAGCTCGAGCGCGCAACGTAACTACTATGGAAGACTATAATTCAAAACTTGAATAACTCGAAAATAACCCATCAGCGAGCAGAATGTCATTCTTCCAAAACATTCAAAGGTGTTCCTAGTGATTCTTTGAAGTGGAATTTTTAATTTCCGTGAATGCAATAAACTGCATATTGACCATTTTTTTACAAGATATCATGTTTGAATAACATGGATATTAATATATTTAATGTGACCAAGAAATAATTTTTTACAAAAGTCAATAATATCCATTTTTTGGTCACGACTTCTTTGTAAAAAAAACATGGATATTAATACATTTTGTTTGATCAAAAAACCATGCATTTAAAAAATTTTTTTTTTACAAAAAATCATGATTAAAAAACATGGGTATTGAAATACTTCATCTGACCAATAAAAACCATGCAATTTTTTAACATAAAACAGTTTTTTTTACAAAAAGTCATTATTCTCCACTTTTTAGTCCATTTTTTTGTGAAAAAAAAACATTTTCGAAAAAAGCAAGGATTTTGGTCACATAAAATATATTTATATCCACGTTTTCTTAGTCATGATTTTTCTGTAAAAAAAAGATGTCTTTTAAAAAAACAGCATAGTTGTATTGGTCAAATAAAGTTTATTAATATCCATGTTTTTTTCGTCTTGATTTTTTGTAACAAAAACATATATAAAAAAAGCATGGTTTTTGGGGTCACATAAAATATATCAAAATCCATGTTTTTTTAGTCATGATTTTTCTGTAAAAAACAATGTTTTTTCAAAAAATCAGCATTGGTTTTTTTGGTCACATTAAATTTATTAATATCCATGTTTTTTTAGTCATGATTTTTTGTAAAAATAACATTTAAAAAAACAGCATGGTTTTTTTTGTCACATCTCAATCAATAACCATAGGTAAAGTTATATTATTACAACACACCATTTGGGGAGTTGAAGAGGATTCACGTGCATTGTAAACTAAATGAAATATCAAAACATGTAACCACAGAAATAAAAAAATTCATACAACCATAGAAAACTATGAATTAAGAAGTATGCTGTTTTATTTTATAATCTGACATAAAAACAAATAATGGAATGTGGGTCTTTTTCTTGCAGAGTTATTTGCAAACAAAATATTAAAAAAAAATATATATCCATGTTTTTTTAGCCATGTTTTCTTTATAAAAAAACTGTTTTTTTTAAAAACAGCACGGTTTTTTTTAGTCACATCTCTATTTTAGCCTCCCTTTACCCTGACAAAGATGTTCTAAGAGATGAAGGCACTATTTAGTTTGGAGTTGAGGAAATGCAGAATCTACGCAGAAGGTGCATCGAAACAGTAAGCTAAGAAAGAAGATCATGAAACAAGAAAAAGTTGAAGAAGAAAATAATAGTTGCTGAAAAACAGGACAGCAGTGAACCAAAAAAGGATGGTCCCTAACAAAACAAAAACATTTTATTTCAACAAAAAGAAAGCCTACCTAACCTTGAGCTTGGGCCCTCACATTTTCCCCCTGGGAACACTAATTCCCATAGATACAATGGTTGTATCTACCTGAGGGGACTGACTCACCTCAAAAAACTCAGCAAAGTAATACAAATTTTCAACCCAGGGATCGTCATATTTCTTGAAACTCTCCTTCATTGCAAAGATCCGAGAGCACTGCTGCATGACTCTACGTTTCTTCTTCCTTTTGAGGGGAGCATGGCTTTCACAACTTAGGAACTCAAAGCACAGTCGTGCCTTGGTGACAGCTAATGAGTTCATTTCCTTTTGCAAGGAAGTCAATGCCTCAGAGCCAGACTGGATGAGAATGTCTAGAACTTCAGCCTTCCTTGCAAACTCTTCACTCGTGTCCTGCAGCTTGTCACCAAATTCATCAATATCCTCAGGCAGAACCTGGAGGGCTCTCAACAGCACATTGGAATCTTCCTCCATGAGACTGTCGATGGAGGTGATCTTGCAGGTGTCATGCCTCGGGTGGACGCACTCGGGGCACAGCTGGCACTCGCACGAGCCACACCATTGGGTCAACTTCTCATTGTGGAGCTCACACTGTTTTTCTTCGACTTCTTCACTGTGTTCTTTTTCATCTTCATCGCTGTTGTCTGAATCTGAATCGTGCGTGGGAATGAGCTGGTAACACACGGGGAGCTTGCACTTGGTGATGGGCGTCCGACACTTGGCACACGAGGAATGTTTGTCAGATTCCGGGAAGAGTTTATCAATGCAGTCCTTGCAGAAGGTGTGTCCACAGGGCAGCACGAGGGGCTTGTGGTCTTGGGAGTCGAACTTCGCATCGCACACCTCGCACACCATGCATGACCTGACAATGAGCACAAACTTTCAAATAAAGTGTTGCAACTACAAAAACATAAGGTAACTACGTCAGAAATGGGAAAAAGCCATCACTTTAGTTCATTGTGCAGCCTGCAAATAAACTACTGAAAATTGAAAAAAATTAACATCAAAATTAAGAAACATATTTTGTAACGCAAAATTGAGGGTAAAATTTTGTGCCCTAAAATTAAGGGAAATATTTTGTGCTCCAAAACTGAAGAAAATATTATGTGCTCCAAACTTAAGGAGAAAATATTTTGTCCTCCATATGAAAAAAAAATTTACCACAAAGTAAAAATATTGTACACCAAAATGAAAGAAAAAATATTGTACACCTAAATGAAAGAGGAAATTATGGTACCTAAAATGAAGAAAGAAATTACAGTATCCCAAAATGAAAGAAAAAATATTGTACATCAAAATTAAGGAAGAAATCACGGTTCTCCAAAATGAAACAAAATATTGTTCACCAAAATGAAAAAAAATATCGTCCACCAAAATAAAGAAAGAAATTATGATACCCCAAATTTAAGAAACATTGTAACGTACTCAAACCATAAGAAAAATATTGTACCCCAGAAGTGAAAGAGACTAATGCTCTCTAAACTAAAGGGAATAACTGGTATTATAAACATGTTAATTCATCACATAGCCAAACAAAACTAGTATACAAATCCAAACTAAAACACAAATTATCTCGGAATTTTCATTGTTTTAAAGTTTCTGATGAGGTTACGACAAAAGCAAACCACTGACGTGTTCAGATATACAAATCTTTTGTATTATTAATATATCAATCCTTCACATGACCACACCAAATTAACATGCAAATCTTCAGAATAATTAATAAAATATCAATCCATCACATGCCCACAACAAAAGTGATCTTACATTCATGCCATTCACAAGCCAAACACAGCCCTGCACTTCAACATTTTCAATACTCTCTTATTCATTGCATGTTCATCACTCTTTCAGCTCATATCATCTTTCCAAACAAAATCTACCTGCATCCTCTCTTTGTACCTTTCCAGAAATTGCCAGCATAATACCAAACAATTAAGAGAATGACATGATCCAAGGAGATTCATAAAACTCATTTTTGCTTCATCCTCACTGGTGGATTTAGCATGCATGCACTTTTTGCTGGTTCCCTCAATGTCTTACAAGACCACATACCTACCAACATCCACACGTAGAATACAATTTCCTTTGCAACTGTCTCGCACACGCATCACCTTTTGCGTAAACTACCAGTTTCCCAGTCAATGGGTTGAAAGAATTGAGGGTACACAAGTATATTATATTTCAACAGTTCTGAAATATATACTCATCACCATACTTCACCAGTATTGAAATATGATCATCACCATATTCAACAAGTATTGAAAAATAGTCATCACTATATTTTACCACTGGAGGCCATGCCACAACTCCCATTCTTGGACTCTGCACTTGTTGTTAGCTTGGGTGTTAATTTTTTTGTACTCAAGTTCCACATTCAAGAGCCAAATTTACTGTCCGCTAACTTGTCTCTAAAAATAATTAGTCACAAATCTTTATGCTGCTAATACTAACAAGTTAATACAAATTAGCAGGACCTGTGGAAATTCAATGGGCAGTGTCATCATTACGCTAGGCGCCCCATGAAAAAAATCCATCAACATTA
>JACJUY010007999.1:6852-24230 GCA_014220935.1 Platorchestia sp. MABIK
CTGAACATTACTAAGGAAAATAATTTCCAACCTAAGAGAGATTGAAATACGTTGATCAGAAGACGAAACTCGAGAACGTCCCCACCAAAAGCAGAAGTTTCAAACGAGACGAGTACGTCGCCACATTTGGTGCGAACAAAGCAGAAAGAGCGTTGACTGACGGAGAGCATCTCGCGGCGAATGTGCATCTACGTTTGGCTGCGGTGAAAGCCTTTCTCTGCTCGTGAAACGTGGAAATACACTTTTCTAATCGATACAGGCAACCTTTCGCCGTGACGTGATGTGAAAGTAACATAGAAAGTGAAAGAGGGCCAACCAACCTCGCAGAAAGTGAAAGACGGCGCTCGCTGTTCGAGACTCGGCCAAGAGAGAAAGGAAAGGATGCTCTGAGAAGGGAGTGGGCTAGCTAGCTCTCACCCTCACCTGCCTTACATTTCAAGTGAGTCGACTCTGCAACTCTAGAATATTATACATTACTTAATTTAATTACTCACTGTGTCACTGTGTAAAAGGCGCTCAAAATGTTGGTGTTAGCTGCTGTTAAGCTCATGAATTTTGTGATAGTCACGTCTCTATTTCTGCAGCAAAACTGAATAGAGCAGACACGAAAAATAAATAAAACAATTTCAACTGAGGTCGTAAGAAATACAGTCGGAAATCATTAAAACTATCATTATCAATAAGTGCACTCTCGTTATGAACAGCAGGTTACTGACGAGGGCTCGAGTGCAGCAGCATCAGCAGCAGCAGCGGCGGCAGCAGCAGCAGCATGGCTGCATTCATTGAGCAGGTATGTGGCAGGAGGGAGGGGTGAGGAGGGGTAGGTATGCGACCAGTAAAGGGGTTAGCATGTCAGACTGGCCCATGCCAGGCTCCACTCGGGAGAGGGCGCAACAAAAACGCACCTCAACCGGGAAACCGGTTCTGGAGACTGAGCTAGCCGAGATGCCGCTGGCTATGCATATTAACGACCAAGTGCATACCCGTATCTTTCATCGAACATAATTCCTCGCAAGAGAGTAAAAGGGATTTACGTAAAATTTCTCGGATCCAAAGGCAAATAATGTGACTGGAATAAAATTAAAAGATTGTGAACTCGTAAGAAAAGTTTGAAGGCTTACCACCTACATACGTGCATCCTTTCGCGCCAGTTTGCATGAGTTACTTTCGTAACTCTTCAGATGAAGCGAGCAGCGAGCGGCAGGTGAAGAGCGTGGTGCAGTTCTTAAGGAGAATGAAGGGAGTTTTGGAGGCAAGCTGATGTTAAGAATGAAGAATTTGTCGCTGGAAGGGGCCTTGCATCACAGAAATGTTAACAGTAAGTAGAGAGCACAGGCTTGGCAGAGAAAAGCCAAGAGTGAGTAGAGAGTAAGTAGTAGTAACTGTGACAGAGAAGTTAAGAGTAAGTAGAGATCAGAGGCTTAGCATTGAACTGAGCAGAGGACGCTGGTGTAGGTACCATCTAGTACGGCGTGTGGTTGTCAAATTCCCTCCAGAAAGCAAAGTTTGACTGCCGGGAGTTGCGCGTCTTGCTGTGAAATGGGAACTGGGACTCACCGGACTATTCCCGGGCTTGAAAATAGTGCAAAAGCAGATGTGTGCGCACTCTCACTGATTCGAAACATTCACAAAAAAACGCGTTAGCTTCCCGTTCAAAAAGACCATGGTAGTTTTTAGGCGTAGAAGGGAACGCTCTCCCGCGAACATCGGACGGCAGAGAAGTGAGGGCACCATGAGCGTAACTGTACTGGTCACGCACATGTCCAGAGGTCACTGCCACGGTCTCATGTCGAGCACACCTGTGCTCGTGCCAGGTGGTTTACAATTGTGAAGGCAGCATCAAGTCATCGACCTCAGAAAAATGCCAGACTTTATCTATCATTTGGGGATTTGCAAGGACAAATTTAAACGAATTTTAACTCCACGAATTACCATCGCACAATATTCATGTCACTACGTTCAATATAACAGAGAACGTGGCGTCTTATGCTCAAATCCTATTTCTTTAATTTAGCTATTAGACATAACTTTTAAACCAAATTTCCATAACATTTTCATCGCATGATGAATTAAAAAAAAACTTGCACTGAAATTTTTGGTTACAGCTAAAAATCTGAAGAACGAAAAAGGTGAACTTCACAGAGTAATAGATTCCAGTGCAAGTGAACGTAGACATGTGAGTCATTGAATTTTAGTTCTTTTGATAGGAGTGCAGCAGCAGCAGCACAGCTCGCCTGTGAGAGCACCTGACAGAGCTCCCAATTGCGGTGATGGTGGAACGAGTTCGTATCAGTCGTTGACCCACCAATACCTGCCTTGTAAATCATTTTAAGCCTTACCTTGATTGGCCGACTGTCACATCAAAACATCGAATGGTTTTGAATTTCAGTTGATCGACTGTCAGTCCAAAATATCGGATGGTTTTAAAACATTATTCAATGTGAATCGAACACAGGCTTTGTCCTTCAATGAAATAAATAATGAACATACAAATAAAATCTTTATTCGTGAACATCTGAAAAGTCAGAATAATTCACTGAGAACAACTCCAAAAACACAACATTACCTTTAATAGACAATTTTTTCTCAATATTTCTATGTTTTTCAAATGTTTCCTACTTTCACACAATTTTAAATTTTACTAAAAAAATACATTCGTGAAACACACAATTCCAATACGTTAACTCACATAAAAAAATTTTCTCAGATAAATTACAATGTACTGGGCGGCAACTGTTCCATCGTATTTTAAATTGAGATGGTTTTCGTTGGTTCAAACGACATCAAAGTTGAGTTCAGAGGCTTTTAGGCTCTCATTATGATAGGCATCGAGTTCTGAAGCGGCAAATGTCGAGCAGTTCACTGCCACACTCTCATAGCGACATCCTCACACTTCTTTGTCGAGAAAACACAAGCTCACCAAGAAAATTGAGCTTGAGTCATGACAAGGAAGCAAGCTCACTTGCAGTAGGGTATGCAGACTCTGCAGGAAAGGGAAACCGAACTACAAGTCGGTCGATCTCACACGGAGAATACGGCAAGCGCACCCTCAACAGTGCGAAGAGAGCTCGGGCGACCGGAAAATAGCGATTGTGATTTAGACGAGGCGACTCAGTGAAAGGAACACATCTGGTAACTGAAAGTTTTCTCGCTTAGCCTTCACTTGACGACGGCACGAACGAAACAAGAGACACTAAAATAATTCGGTGAGTTGGATTTTATTGTGTACTCACAAGTACACTACAACACTACATCGGATGCTATCGTTCAGATCGTTCGTCTTCCGTGGACATTAACACAAGAGGTAGCGAGCGAGGATCTACATCCTTGTGCAGACCAAATAGGTCTTTTCTTACACTCATCACAACATCAACGCTATGGTAGGATAGAATTATCCCTGTACTCGAATATGGCATTTTTCGAGCAGAATATCTGTCCGTAGAAACTCACCGGTTCTGACCTCATCAAAAGTTTGACCGCCGCCGAGAGTTCCCAAGTGCGAACGACATAAAACAAAATTACGGCGCAACTTTCAACAGCCCGTGAGCTCCCCTCCTTGCTCGGCGAGCACCGTTCACATTGCAAAACACACGATGTAATGAACTGCGCACACGTTCACATTTTAGGCCAAAACCTTTCTCATGCTAAAAAAATAGACTTGAAAAGTTCGATGAGCTAGATCGTTTAAAAATGAAGGTCTGTTTGCAAAACTTGTGTAGACAATAAATGTTTAGAGGCCAACTGGCCAATTAATGCAGCAATATTTCTTTAAAGAAATTCAATTGACCCAAAAAAAGAGAGAAAGAAAGAAAGAACAACCGTCTATTTTCAAAAAAGCTGATACATGAGATGTAAAAGACATTTGATTGTAAAAATTTCTTAACATAAAGGTTCTTAATTGATACGACAAACCATACGAGGCGTACGATATAGCCGTGTCGGGGGCTAATTAGGCTAAGAGCCGAGGACGAGCAAGCAACGAACTTAAGATAAGGAAAACTGAATAATTATGCACTCGTTAAGATAAGTTTGCGGTGAGTAAGCGTGGCAGCGCTCACGAGAGCAAGAAGGCGAGATGAGCACAAAGAGAGAGGACCGTCTTACGAAAGACGTCGGCCAGCAGCCGCCCCAGTGAAAGTGTTATACAACAGAGGAGCTCTGGCCCTCTGGAGCGCGCCAACCTCAGCATGCAACGCTCTCCTAAGTAACCATTGAAATACAACTTCCAATGACTTCACCTCAGGGAGAGGCGAAGGTATCACACATAGGAAATAATGCAAATTCGAGAATGAAGGATAATTGATGATACAAAATAAAAACTTGAAAATTGAATTCCAAACGATAATATTTATGCGGAGGAACACGGTGGAAAATTTGTCATGTAAGCGAATAGAGTCGAGTCAGCCAATAAAACTTTTCCACAATTGGTTTGCTGGAAAAATCACACGACCCACGTGCTGGAATAACACGAGGGGAACATAACGCTGGATGCTGTGGAGCAGTGTGACGCAAAAGCTCCCTTGGTAATAAGAGAAGAGACTCCCTGCCTCGCTATCACTGAACAGACAAGATTTAGAAGCAAACGACGCCTTTTCCACACAAAATTGTAGAATAATGCAAATTTGCGAGTGAATGTGAGCTAGAAATTCCCGTGTTAGGTTCCCTGAAATTACACATCTTGTACTAAACTTCCTGCAGTTTAATCATTTTCACGAGCGCTAACGCAGTCGTCGTCAACAAAAATGTTGGCGCTAACTCGGTACATAACCCTGGATGTACGGTAGTGAACTAGTTTTCATTTCGAACATCATTGCTATTCGACAATTACTGCAACGTGATCTTTTTTGCAGTGTCTGCCCCATTCGCAGAAACACAAGCAAAATGTTCGCATCACACCACCCATGATGTATTCTTTTTTCGATTATTTGCTCAAATTAGTATTGAAGACACACGCAGTTTTCGACACACGGAGTTGATTTGAGCACCATTTTTTAGTTCTAAAGATAAAAAATTCACAGACGAGGCATCTATTCAATGGCTGTACCACGCCACGCCAAATATTAATCATACGAATTCATGAATACATTGCTCAAAAATTTAACATTAAAATGACTTTTCCCTCCTAATAATCACTGCAAAAACAAGTTACCTCGAAATACTCCGAAAATTTATGCCAGTGCCAGATTTTGGGAGACAGTGCACCACAGCACGCCATCATGGAACAACGCGCAACAGAACGTGTGAACAAACGAGGCGTCTGCTGTGTCCTGCAGCTCACTGGATGCTTACGTCATCATAAATGTCGTTTGCTTGTGGCATCAAAGGGTGTTTCTATTCCAATCAAGCCTGATACACCTCATCTTGTACATTGGTTTTTCAAATGTCTCACAACCAACACCAGGACGCAATGACGGTTATCCCCGGTCAAACCGGTACCCATTTCCGACACCTGGGTAGAGTGGGGAATTGTGGCTGAGTTCTCCCTTTTCCCAACGTGGAGAATCACCGGGTGGCACTGGCGGGATTCGAACTGCCGACACCTTCCCGTGGAGGGCGCGCGCTCTTAACCACTCGGCCACGGTGACAACGGTGATCAAACCGCCCCGCGTTCCATCACATCTACTCGTATGATGCCCATGACAAACATATCTGTTCGCATGCATTATCAATATCTCTACCCATTTGCAGCGCTCAGAATTTATACTTCCATGAGGTCGGCAGGAGCACCTTGAAAATTTTAGAAACTGAGGATTTGAAGGTTTTCTGGTTCAAAGTACGAGGTATTTTGAAGGGAAAATTTCTCTAGAAATCTCCGGTCTAAACTTTTGTCGACCTCATGTGCGCTCCGGTAATTGCAAGCGTGAGGACAGCTGAGTGTGGCCACCGCCAACCTGCAGTGGAGCTTTTTACCAAAAACGTCATCATGAGTATTCCATTTTATACTGAAAATAAAATCGTGATGTTATCAACTATTTATTGCAAATACTTAAAATTTTACGACAACGTTAAACTACAAGGTAGGCGTTTTTGCGAATTGCTATAATTTCAACAAGGTCCTTTGAACATCTTAACTATCTTGAAGACATCACTTTTACATTCACGAGTACTTCATTGTACCACTTTGCCACTTCGTCTGGAAATGCAAAATTGAAGAACTTGAAGAAAAGAACGCAAAGTTAGTAGTGAATTGTAAAGCCCTCTCGGTTTGAAGTTTCTTGGTACAGTCGAGCGAAATAACTTCAAAAAGAGGGTTATGTATTAGGAATTGCCAGATAATGGAGTTGAACGTTACTCAGGGAGATTATTCCGTAAAAAAAAAAAAAACTCCGAGAGAAGAAAGGAAATGCTGCGAATTCGAGAGCATTTGGAATGGATGGCGGTGTAATTTAACTTCAGTTCCTCACTGAGGACAGACAACAATCATCCTTAATTTAAATCCAATCTCATTATTCGCGAAAAAAATTGTTACGATTTTCGATAACTGGTCGTAATTGCGCCAGTTAAATTGCTTCTCTTGCACGACGCTTCCGCACGCTTGCAATGGCTGGCTCCTTGCAACTTGAAAACATGAATGTTAAATACTACACTAGGATAGGGGTTTTCGAAATTTTTACATTTATATAAGTTTTACAATAAACTTAGTGAGAGAGCAAGAAAAATTCCAGGGCATCTTGAAGTTCTAAATTGAGTTATTTAATAAGGAGCCCCAGTGTTCCTCATTTCTTTCTTGAAGTTGCTTACTCAATCCAACCTGCACAGGCATTTTGTGGGGCTCGGGGGCTCATCACAATTATTTTACCTTGTGGACAGCCTCAAGCTGAGCAACATTAACACGTTAACCGCGATGTGAGCCACCAGTGGTACACGAAGGCGATTTTCATAATGCTGCTGACCGACCAGTAGTCACAGACTCAAGTTCTACAAATACTAAACTAAAGCTAAATAAAGGCACGATCCAGTTTATGTTTACCATCCTCACTAAAGTTGACTTTTAATTTGAATTGAGCATTGAACTTCAGTTTAACCAATCACAGTCAAAGTGTTGAACGACCACCTTAGAGGCAGGACGCCATTTTTTTGCGGCCCAAATTATTAGAGGCGGCGCGTAGAACTGAATCTCTTCAACGACACTTCGTCATTACAGAATTTATTTAGACAGCGTATGAAGTTTGGCACACTGTAAGGAAGGCCTTGGAGGATGTCTTAATCGTCCCTGCTACTTCCCCTCCTCCACCTCCGCCTCCTCCACCGCCTCCTGCAGGCAGCTCAGAGGGCGGCACTTACCGCCAAGGCCAGCCGACCGAGGGGGGGGATGGAAAGGGGGGCAAATCCCCCACACCAGACAACATGTGCAGCGCAGTTGTCCCCGCACACTGACGCGCATTGTGCTGCCATTATATACCTTCAGGATATCGAAATAATTACATTGGGCCGCAGACCTAAAGCCCAAGAACGACTACAACTTGGAAATAAAGTTTCCGGATAGTGCCATTTTCTACGTCGCTTCGAAATGATTCCATTGGGCCACAGACATTAGGCCGACAAACGACTACAACTCGGAAATAAAATTTACGGACAATTTCACTCATCAAGCAAAAAACACAAGAGAATTTTAAGTAAGGCTGAAACCTTTTGCTCAGAAATTCAGCAAGCTTAGGATAATTTCACTTATGCAGAAACACAAGAGAATTTCAAGTAAGGATGAAACCTTTGGCTCAGGAATACAGAAAGCATAGCAGGGGCTGGAGTATTCCGACATACGCGCATCATGAACAGCATGAACACACATGGAGTGTGAACATATGAACAGCATGAACACACATGGAGTGTGAACATATGAACAGCATGAACACACATGGAGTGTGAACATATGAACCGCATGAACACACATGGAGTGTGAACATATGAACCGCATGAACACACATGGAGTGTGAACATATGAACCGCATGAACAAACACAGAACATTAGCTGCTGCGAAGGCCAAGTCAGAAAACTGCGTCGTGGCTCCGGAGAGGAGGAAAGAAACCGCTTGTGGCGGCAGTGGAGCCTCAAGAAAAATATAAAAAACAGTTTATTTCCAATAAAGATGATGCAAAAAGCTCATCATCGGCTTTTAAAATATCTTAAGGTAAGGATCCTAACTTGATACACACATGAGTATCGTAATACCTAAGTGACTAGTCGAAACAAATGAAACACCGCACCTCAGGTGTGAGGCAGCCAGACGTAGTAGTGGAACTCGACTCCTGCAGTAGTGATTAGTCTTGTGTATGAAAAATCAGAAATATTTTTCCTCGAGCGCAGCCTTATTTAACGTCCACTTTGCATGCGGTAGCTCTCAAGCTTTCGTTGCTCTAGTGTGTTTCTTGACATAAGCTTGAGGATTTCTACACGAGCACGAAGCTGGACACGCAGAGTCCTGCTAGCTGACTTCAAATGACCTCTAAAATTGCATCAAGTTACTCTTGCAGTAGACGCTTACACAACAGTAAACTTAGGAATTATAGAAGAATTTTCATAATTTCCTCAAAACTATTTCAATCATCCAGTAACTTTGAACCTAAAACAAAACACACATTCAACCGTTACGACGCGAATAAAAACTATTCGGTAATTATTATTTACACCATGCATAACAGTTGAGCCAGTGAGTGCTCGCACCGGTATTGGTGCACTTAGCAGAGAGAGCATCTCATCGCGGTGAAAATAAGAGAACAAACTAAGCAAGTAAACATCGGAGACAGTTGTGCGTGAGGACAATTTCTCACTACACAGAAAATGAGAGATCAGACCCGTAACACGACAATAAATTCAAAACCCGCAACAACTTCCTCCTACGAGTGTTTCTGATGCTACAATGGAAGAGTTGGGAAATACAAAAACAAACCATTACACCATAGTGTGCTGAAGAACGAATTCAGACAGCCAGCGCACTTTCCCGAGGGCGAGTCGGAGAACATGAAACATTCTAGTTAGTTTAACCCTTTAGCACCCCAGAAGACTATACGTTTCTTTTCGAAAGTAGCCTTAATATTTTGTATTTATATCTAAATTTGTTCCCTAATGTGCTCTATGAAGTTCACTGCCGAGTGGCAGTTTCTTTCTCATTTTGGTATCGGAGACAACCTGATGGCAGCGCTAGACTAACGACGGAGGTTGTGATAGCGGCAATATGAGCACAAGAATGCTCACGTTGAAGGGTTAAAACTTCTCGAAATAAATATTGGTGAGCTGAATGAGTACAGCAACTGAGTGTGAGGATTTTAGCTACAAAGGCTTAGTTCCCTCAGACGGCGACGGACGCGAGGGAGACAGCTGTGTAGGACAGCGCTGCTACAGCGTGACGTCTACCGCCATGTATCGCCTACCCAGGCACAGTTTGAGGTGTACAAATTAAGTGTTTATTGGTAAATTAAATGTGTAGAAATAAGTAATATCCACTAGTAGCCTAACCCTCTCGCTAGAGTACTAGCCAGAGGTAGACCTCATGCTACAGCGCTCGTACATCGCATGCCCGCCGCTCCATAACTCGCAATTGCTGATTTGTTCCATGACGTCTACAGAGACCTGTCTTGAGCTTTTATTTTCATGGTTACTCTTCGTTTGCGCAGCAGGCAAAACGGTAATAATTTTTAGCTTAGACCATATAGCTCAAAGTTTGATCCATTTCCCAAATCAACAACCATCAGTCAAACGTCCGTAATTATACGCAATTCTTCACAATTTCCACGCTGTAGCCTATGCACATACATCAAGACAGCCTCAACCTCAACTTACTTGGATCCAGACGCGATCTACACAGAATAACGACGAAAGATACAGTACAATAATTTTGGACAACAAAAGATAAAGTACAATAATTTGGGTCAACAGAAGAAGAAGTATAATTTTGGAACGAAACTCTCGGAACATTTACAACATAAACGCGAGTACGAGTGGCATCTACAACGCGGTTGCATGTGATCACAACAGAGACACAAGAGCACACAGAGATGTTCTCTCATTCAATTAGCTGACACACCCACACCACCAACTGTACGTCTGATACGTCAAGGTACAAGATCTGTCAACTGAGGTGCAATGAAAAACATTTTCATAAGTCCGTTCGATTTCGTCTTTGGTTGGTGAAGTTAAAGTTACCGCACGCAAAACAGAGCACACAGAGCATTGCCTAAGAAAAGTCTACAAAAAGAAAGAATTCAATCCCTAATTATTATATGCATTGTTATCAATCAAGTGGTATTAGGCAGTTAAAAAAGTGAACGCCGTCATTAGAGAGAACATTTCTGTAAAAAAACGTGTGTACAATAGCAACAAGCATTTTAGGTCTACCTAACGCCGATGTTACCAAACTCGCAGTGCTCACAGAACATCACAGGTCTATCAAAGGACGCTGTAGATGCGTAGTGCTCAAATGAGAAGTGCTAACTGCTCAGTAAATGGTCGTACCTAGGAGTCGCTAGGTGGGCAGGCATGTGTAGTCAGGAGTAAGCCGTCACGTGTTAGTCGAGATACTCCAGGTCAGCTTCCGCCAACTTTATTTCCTCGGCCTTATCAGTTCGTGAATGAAATAGATGGAGCTTTTAAGCCAGTTTCATACAGATCCTAGAATATTTGACTAATCATTCAGAACACTCAAATGGCACAGCACGAAAACTGTCCAAAACTTTCAGAGAAATACTATAGCAACCTCAGAAATTATGCAGCGGGATCAGGGCGTGAGATCTTCGACACTATCTCTTTTCTGGCGCCGCACTCACTTTCGAATCACGATGTGATGCACACGTATGTCTCATTTGTCAAATCGGTCAGTACTATCCAGTTCTCAATGTCTGTTTTCCAGTCGATATGAAAGTAGTGTCTTCAAAACAAATCACTCACAAATCAGAAACGCCTTCGCAAAGACTGCAAAAGTTTCATCATAGTAGTACGTACCTCGAGCAAAAGGTGGGCAGTTTAACACTTTGTACCATGATAGACGCCAAAGACTCAAGGGCGTTCAAGGGGTTTAGTTCTCTCTTTAGGTCACAGCTTTGTTTCCTGCAGCCGGACTGCGAAGGACTGGAAGTTTGAGGCTTCGTGTTCACGCTGGAGGGCCGGTAAGTTTGCTGGTGCTGAGGGGAGTTGCGGAACGGAGAAGGCGACTGCACGAGGCGGGAAGGAGACTGCGGAACACGGAACGGAGACCGCGAAGGATGAGGAGTGGAACGAGGCCGGTGAGTGTCGGGGTTGTAACGATTCAGAGGCGGCAGCGGGGGGAGGTGCGGCAACAACTTCACGTACTGGTCAGGAGTCAGCTGGCTCAGAGGTGGAGTGATGGGGAAAGAGTAACTTGAGCGAGAGTTGTTGAGAGTGTGTGGAAGTGGATTGAGAGGCGGAAGAGGGTGAGTGAAGTGTGTGAGTGTGTGTAAAGGAGGGGGGTTCACGGCTGATGTAGAAATGGTGGCGGTTTGTGCGAAGGCTACGAGAAAATAGATTAAGCTCCTGATAGAGGAACTTTCCCAAACAACGAAGGGAATGAGAGGTCCAATAATATCCTCAGTGACAGAAGGCCTGCGAATTTTCAAGACCACTCAAAGTCTCACAATAAAATGCCCAACGGTGAGATCAACAGCAGCGCGCCAAAGAAAACTGTCACATCACAATCAACATTTCTTTCTTCTGAGTTTAAACAGTTTTATCCAATAGCAATACTTTATTGATCAAAATGAGGACCGTTTCATTCAATTGCACTTTTCACGATGCAACACCATTTACCGTGAGTCAGAGGACGGGAGAATGAGCGGCAATACGCACAGTTCACAACTCTAAACACATTTTCCAAATCTATTCATCTCGGTGTATAGCTCTTCAGCGCTGGAATCAATACGAATTTTAATAAAATTCAATTAGAGAAAGGTGCTTCTAAACACAATCCGAAAGCACACAATGCGCACAGAAAAGGCGTCCCTAAACAAGTAGTCTGGTAAGCCAGCATATGCTTGAGTTGAGCGACAGCCACACTACACAACCTCACGGCATCACTGCCAGCAACAGAATCGCTCTGCACACGCGACTTGTGGTCGAGGTATGCGCTGCGTTGCGTTGCTCATCACCGCTTCGTCGCACCACCACCAGAAGGCCCCCCGCCCCTCTCCGCCTGCATGGCCTTGGGTCGGAGCTGCTGTGTGCATTAGCGCTGCACGCTGCGCCGGATTCTCTGCGCCTGACTTCGTAACCACCGGGAAAGCACCAGAATTTAATACATTGCACTTCACTACATACACAATATTGATGAATGTGAATGAAACGTCGTTATCAATTGAAAATTTCTTGCGCTGCCTATATCTCAAGACTATTCAATTACATAACCGGATTTGCAATGCGTAGCATCATCGGAATTAGAATTTGCAATGGTGTTGCAAACATTTGTCTCACCTGAACGTAAGAGTTAAAGTATTTTAGATTAACATCAAAAATGTCTTGTTTATAATGAGGATGCATAAGGTGATACACTCAAAGAGAGGTCCAAGAATAAGTTGGAGGCAACACTTTTCAGTAACTATTGGTGCACTGCATGCTACAACGTCACTAGACTTTTGACGCCTGTTAGCGCGTACTGATTAATTTTACTTCTATAATAATCCTTACTTCTATGATTTTAGAACACGAAGAAAAAGCTCACATCTGCTGACGATGCCACATCCTTGGTGCAGGTGTTGGCTGTCGTAGAATGCGAGCATCTTCTTTGCTCTCGCTTCCAAGCCTCAGCTCCAAACGCACTTAAGCGACTCATTGTTCAAAAATCAATACAACACGACTATTTAACAAGAAAAAACATTCAGCAATGGTAATGATGACTACTGGGATGCACCACACCAGCTCTCTGCGGTTCCACTTCCGGGTTGAAGTGGCTGAGGAGTGCCTTATCGCAGTGAGGGGACGAAGTCAATTCACCTCACCCTTGTTGCTTAGCGAGATGGTACTCCTCATGTTTCTCGTCATGTTAAAGTTTATTTTTACCCAAGGAAATATTCTCGAAATGAATGCTACATAACAAATGTTCTCAACAATCATCACATGATTTGAGTTGCTCAGGACTGCAGTGAGTGAGTGCCCTCACACAAAAATTTTCATTTGAAAATGATCTAAACTGAAACTTTTTTTAGTTATTGGAGACCAGGGATCGAAAATATAATGAATGTATCTTTGATACGGGTGTAACTTTCATTGATACTCGCATCATAACTCTACGGAACGAAGTAGATCAATTTGGTCCAGCAATTTCCATGAGAATTTCTGTTCTTGGACGATGATATTCACCTCCCTTCAAGTACTTCAATTCTCACATCCAAAGAGAATAACTTTTACAAACTCGCATGGAATCTCGCAGACGAAGAGGCGAGCTGAGCATTGAAGTCGAGGTGATCGCGCGTGTGCGCCAGTATATCTGCAAAGAACGAGTTCATTTTATTCATTTAAAGAGGAAAGTGCTGCTTGAAAAGGCGTCAGCAGAAAACTCAATGAGTGATGGGTGTGAGTCACACTGCAATGCCTGCAGTAAAATTAAAACTTTATTTATTGAGTCTAAATAGTGCACATATTGTTTGATGTATAATTTCATGCTTACAATATGCGTTTGATGCATTCATATCATGCTATGGTTGCGGTTATGGCAAAAAAAGCTATCAAAATTAAATAATTAAGTTTGTGTATAACTAACTCTGGTTAACCGTCGCTCGTTAACTACATCATACGAGAAAGGTTTCCTCGCGACACGAGGTGAACGGAATACAAAGTGTATGAGATATACGAAGCAATAGGTGCTCTTGTGATGATTGTATCAGAAGTTGGAACACACGATCTCAAATTCCTACAACGAAATTGTACAGTTTTTTCTCAGCCAATTTTACTCCTACCAAATGTTGTCATAATATGAGGTGTGATGCAGGAGCTCTATGATTCAGAAATATGATCAGGTAGAGAAATTGTATGATGACTCTCATTGGTCAATATGTGATGCTGTTGTTATATAAGCAAAAGGAAAGGACCAACAGTTAAGCTCATTCTCTCTTTTATGGATATTGCTTTGCTTGTACCGCAAGGAATAAAGTGATATTTTACAGTAAGGATCATGTAATTTTTTCTCAGGTTTAGTGGCAGCAGTGGACAAAAGCATCATTATAGCTTACACACGTTTTCAATTAGAATGTCATTTTAAACGTCCATGTTTCCGACAGAATAGAGGTCTGGTTGTTTGGGATGGGAGAAATTGTCAACACCCTTTTAAGAATTCCCCCTGCCTCCATTTTCTTCTGATCTAACCTAACAATACCCGTTGTGTGTTTACTTATATTTTAATTACATACTTATTTAAATATTTCTTTGGTGTCCGCTTCTTTCATTTCTCTGTCACACTCATAAGGATAGCAATAATGACCGTATCTGTGATACGAGTTCCACCAGTGCACAAGTACAAGAGTATTTTAATCGCAGGTACTATTGGGATGGATATATTTGTTCGGCTTCCACATCTTAAAAGTTTATTCAAGGAAAATATTGAATCCTGTTTTTTTCGACGGGCCGTGCACCCTGGAGTGTAAATATTGCTGAGCCCCAACCTGTGTACGGGTGTTTAATATAGTGTGCGCGCCCCACCTCCACTCCTGCATGCGCTGCTGTCGGGTGGTTGACAACTCTCCGTTCCACAGAAATTTCCTCAGCCGAATCATTAGTCGAAAGTTTTCTACAAGAACTTGGTCGGCCTAAAAACGAACTTGTAGAACTATTGAGAAGAAAAGAAAGAAAAACAGTTTGTTTCCAATAAATTTGATGCATAAAATGTATAGCATTGGGTTTTAAAATGTTTTAACACTAAGATCCTTGGTCGGTATTCACACATGGGTGTCATAATACTCATGTCAATCTCCAGAGGAAATTTGTAGCGATTCTTGAAGTAGAATTATTGCTTCACCTCACTCTGGCCTACATCGAGAGGTACCTGACACATCTGATGCTCTTATTTCCAGAATCGCGCCCTTGAATATTGAGACCTGGCAATTTACATCAGAGACGAGTTCTTTTGGTCAACTTCATGCGAACTTTGCACTGCTAGAAGCCATGCGTATCACAGCAACGCCTTCTTGGAAACTCTGCTTCCCATCTGGAGAGAAAGTTGAGACCATATCATGTGAGGATCATGCCATGTTAAGACCATGTCTTCAAAGTTAGCATCATGCCATGTTGAGACCATGTCTTCAAAGTTAGCACCATGCCATGTAGAGACCATGTCTTCAAAGTTAGCATCATGCCATGTTGAGACAATGTCTTCGAAGTTAGCACTATGCCATCACACAATCACTGCTTTTGATTTCATCGCTGTAGGCAACAGCTGAACCGAGAAAATCCCCTACACAAAATGTCCTGCCAACTAGTCGCTCTACATATGAGCTTTACTGACAGAGATTTCCATCATCACTGAACGTAATTTGTTACTGTCTCTAGGAGCAAACATGTTCAGAAGACCTTGCAGTTTCTAGAAGTCAGAAACTCAACTGGTCGTAAACTGAACTCTTTACCATTGAAGTGTCGACCACTCCTTCAGAAATATACATCATCACAATCGCTTGTTAATATTTAGATGGGAGAGCATTGGTCTAGAGGTGGGTGTTCTTCCGTGACTTCACTCTTCACAGTATGCTGTTCACTTCCCACGAGGCGTTGCGTAAGTGCGCGCCTCAGCAGAACGCCGCAGTGGTCTAACTGTGCGAGCAAAGTCACATTTTGAGACCACGTATCGCAGAGTTAACTGGCTGCTTTTACTAAGCTTGTTTTCCCCTAATTTTACCTTTTGGTGAAGGTTTAAAATGCTTCGTGAATTCTGCTATGCTCTGTGCAACGATGCAGAAGCTCCCGAAAAACCCGACAGCTGAGCTGTTTTTATGAAGGAAGCTCCTGCCGAGCGAGTGTCCAGCGTCTTTCTCGTGATCTGCGAGGTCACTTGTATCTCTTGGATTTATGACTTAAACTATACAATGAGGCAAAATATTCTTTACCAAGTGACAACGTCAATTCCTAAATTCTTTTAGGAATTGACGTTTCAACGTTTCCTAAATTCCTAAATTCAACGTATAAATTCCTAAATTCTTTACCAATTCAGGGTGAGCGCTGCAAAGAAGGATATTTGTGTAACACCTGAATGCCTGAAGCGCAGCTTCACCTCAAAACAAGGTTCCTCTCACGTTGCCTACAATGAACATCAATGTATTGTGTTGGTCAATAGTTAACGAGGCACTCAATACTCGTCTATAGAAACATAGAGAAAAAATGTCAGAGTTTCAGGTGATAGGTACCGGTTGTATTAAACTAGAAAATGAAAATTATGATGGCATATATGTGGTTCAACCTCTAACGACTGCAGAAAAATCTAACGTAAGGGAAAGTGGGAAAAAAGTTGTGAAAAATTATTACCTTGCATTCGAGGATAAGATATTGTTGAACATATACCTGTTGTTTTATAAACTCTTTTACCTATTAAAAATACACAATTATTAGCTTGTAAGCATGAATATGACGGGTGTCTGAATATCAGAATGAGATGGGTAGTCCAGCGGCCGGAGAGCTCCAACTTGACGAGACGCAGAGGATGCTGACCTGTCATGAAGTTCTTGTCAAGGGAAGGAGAAAGTGAGGCAGCTCGAGCTTAGGACAAGCACAATCGGGCATGGTGAATCACCTTTCATATCTTACAAACTACACGACGAGTTTACACGTGGTCGACAGATTGAGCTTCCAGTCTGAACTCGCGTGAGCCTAACGTATTCGAGAAGCCCCAGGCTTTCTGCACGTTTGTTCTTGAAATAAAACTTGCCATTTTTAGGCTAAAATGCAAATACCAATTAACCATAAACTACACTTGTAGAACTAATGGATAGCTCCAGTCGAGAACTACACTTTGATGAAAATTAACACGCGTCACTCCACACTGTTTTAAAAAAAGATAGATTTAAAAATCCCGCTTGGCTAAAGTTTTTGTGTCAAAAACAGGAAGCTATTTGGTTTTCAATGGCTGCATCGCGAAGCATTGCTGACCAATTGCTGAAGCATGATAAGACATTCGAAAAAATAAATATTCGATGATGCGGACATTTTGTCTGAGATGTCATTAGCAGCCACCTGAGACTTTGAGATCTTTGAACATCGCGGATGGTTTAAGAGATCGAGAATGTTTCTCAACCGTTTTTCTCTTCCTGCATATCTGTCATAGCTCGACAAATGTTTGCTTTAGCATCCTTTAGTTCCAAGTTTAGTTAATTGATTCCAAGGAAACCTCAAGGCCTGACGAAATGAACAATTCTGCATTTTCAATGTTCACGCCTCTTTATTATGTATTTTTTTT
>JACJUY010007999.1:24362-40414 GCA_014220935.1 Platorchestia sp. MABIK
CCTCATCATCCCTGATGGCTGCAGGTCTTGCATCATCCCTGATGGCTGCAGGTCCCCCATCATCCCTGATGGATGCAGGTCCCTCATCATCCCTGATGGCTGCAGGCCCCTCATCATCCCTGATGGCTGCAGGTCCATCATCTCCTTCTGACTGTGTGGAACATTCGGCCTCAAACGAACACTTCAGTTGTCTGCTGATGAAGACGTTAGAGTCAGCTTTAATGATTAGACTTTGGAAGTTAACACCCGAGCATGAATCAAAATTTTCAATCGGAAGTCGGATTCCCAATTCTAGAATGTGGCAAGCTTCCTCTTTGAAAGAGGGACCTCACTAACAGTGTTCGGGGGGCCAACGTAGCATGAAATGAGTTTAATTAGAACTCAAAATTTACGGGTCCACCTAGCTTACCGATGAAATTGTCCGTTCAATTTCCACGGGTTCTGCTAGTATTCAACAAAGCTCAAGCCACCTATCGTAGGTACCCACACCGCTTAGGCACTACACCTCACATGAGATCAGATCGACCCGTTTCGCGTATACAACAATTCTCAAAGCCTATTTCATGTTGAATCACATTTTTGAGCGCACGACTCTCAACATTTAAAGATCAAAGAAAATAATTAGTTCGACAGTAAAAAGTTAAATTCTTAAAAGTCCTCACTCTAATATTGTGCGTTCATGTTGATTTAAAAAAAAGTGAGTAGAAACGAAACCAAATAATACGAGTACTTTAACACTTTGACTGAGACCTGAGCCACATATGGTCACCGAGGGAGTTTTCATTATACTGCTGACCGACCAGTAGTCCCAAACTCAATTTTTAACAATACTTAATCGAAACTAAATGAAAAGATGATCCAGTTTATGATTTATGATTTCAACATTTTTTACTACAATTGACTTTCAATTTGAGTTGAATATGAAACTTCAGTTTTACCAGCCGTAGTCGAAGTGTTGAGGTTGAGACGTCTCTCCCCGCACAGATGAGAGGTATGTTCGTCTCTGAGGAGATGAGTAGTGTGATCAGGTGAAAGTGTCCCATTGAGCCACGCTGGATGTTACCAGAGCAATCATTTGAGTTAGCCAGCGTGCGCTGCGCTGATACACGCCATTTCTGCAACCTTAAACACCGTGACAACACCGGGACTTGCGTCCCATGCTGCACACGCGAACACGGCACCTACACATGTTCTCTTCCTTGATTCACGCACCTCCTTGCCAACCGAATACTTATCATTTGACGTGTTTTTTGTCGAGGGGAGATGTGTTATTGATTCTTTGTCAAATTCTGAACATTTGCGCATTAGAGAAAAGGAGAAAACGAGATAATACATTTCATGGTATTAGTCATCTTATAAGCGAACATCAAATGTGTTTAAAAATTGATATACAGTTCTTAAATGAGGACTAAAATAATAATAATTAATACTGTAAAAATATCGATGAATTTAAATGTAAAGCATTCAACGCATGACGGGTTCTGAGAATAATTAGGCAGTCTTTCTTTCAATTAGAAAGATACATAAATCTACAAGATTGTGTGCGAGCTCATCAACAAAACACCAAGGATGAACGAGTAACGTTTTCGTCAGAACTTTACGCTGCGCTGCCGATGCCTCGTGCATTCCTTTTCTGATCGTAGAGCTACACATGAAGGCTGGTGCGCTTTCGTAATCTCCAATGATGCATAAAGTAAATGACAGCGTATTTGTTTCTCAGGCCTTGAGAGCTTACGACGCTAATAAATAAATCTGCAATTCAGCCTGGACTTTGTTTTGCGTGAGAAGTAAAGCACCGTTTTACCTACTATGTAACATCATGCACTTTTCACATTATGAATTGATTGAAAGCCCTTGCAGGAAACCAACGGAACGCAATGGATAAACTCGGGTAACAGAAGTCAGTTAAAGTGTGGAGTCCAGTTATTTTGGGGGCTGAAGGCGGCGTGCGTAGAGAAATCCTTATTTTATTGCAAGAGCCAGCAGATGGTAGCTACAAGTTTTTTTTGTCAAATTTAGGGATTTTTTAATGCCGTGAATTTAATTTGTTACTCAGTACAGTGCTGCTGTTCGCAATTTCATGGTTTTTCTGGAACTGTAGAATTGGTGTACAAGCATCAATACAATACTGAGTAGAACTTGTGAAGTCACGTAGAGGAAACGTGAGCCCATACGACGTTTGTGAAACAAAAAGTAGAGAAAATTTGATGGCTGCAGCTGCGAGACTATAAGAGACATCCGACGAGAGATGACGAGACACTTCACAATGTTCAAGTCAACAGAGCAGGAGCCGTGCTCAATAGTGTAGGCGCTCACCCAACAACGCTCAAGTTGGACGCGCAAAACCAATTGCGGCTTTGGTTTGGGCTGCCGTAGCAATGCATTCATTATCAAGATGGAATCAAATTAAACTTGAAAATCGTCTGCACTAAGGGATTTGAGTTGCCTTGCGGGTAAATTTTGTACGTAGAAAATGTTTTGCGTGACTTTATGGCAGCACGGAGCTCCAACCCACCTCACCTGCCAGACGCGTTCAGTGCTCCGATTAACAAATTTTGAAGGATTTCAGCAATGAATTAGCTCCTCTGAATTCTCTGGACATAAAATTAATGCATGAAATTAGTCTGGTTCAGAGAACTAAGCATGCTCTAGTCCTCGTCCTGATTTGAAGAGAACGAGGCCCTCATTGGTCTTTTTGCGGGACACTCGGTGAAATTTTGACACAGTTGGGTGCGTCAAACGAATTTTCAATGGAATCTTGATGGCACATGCATGATATTTGACCACATGTTTAAGCGATTGGGAAAGTTAATAAAACACATTTCCACCTTGCATATTTTCTAATGATGATAAATTTTATGATAAAAAATGGACACTACTTGAATTGGCGTTTGATAGGCCAGGCTGAGAGACGGAAACATGAATGAAACACAGTGCTGGCGTAAACCGGTCCATGACGCACAAAAACGTGTCACAGTACATATATTTATGTTGTATTGAAGACACACTTTTTGAGTAATGGTTTTGTAAAGAATTTTTTTCTCACTAAATACACCCCATAGTGCTCGGGATGCATGCATCAAGTCTTTGTGGTATTTTCTTGCACGCTAAAAACTTGCTGCCAGCTGGCTCTAGCAAACTCCTTATATATAGTAACCCAGAGCTCGTGAGTTTGGTTGCATGGGACAATGGACGGTTGCAAAGGTCCCTAATTTAAATACTCGCTGAATAACAAGCACCGCATCCGCTGCGACTCCCGTGTCAAGGCTATGAGTTCATCTTTAGCTTAATCCATGTCAAACTGTGGGCGCATTTTTGAAACTAATTCACTTTTTAGTTTCTCGTTCTCTTGACCAGATTTGATACAATAATGAAGCTGTCATTACCACTATAGTGATTGAAACGATTTTCGCGTGATGACCAATTTTGTTTACTTCCGCTGAGACTTGCGATGTAGGAATGAATGCATGAGCCCCGTCTGAAAGCCTGCACCCAAAAACGAGACAATCTCAGCTCAGTCTGCTGGTGAACTTTGCTGGTGTCATTTTTTGACGAATTTACATACTTTTTTTAAACTCAAATGTTTGACATTACAATAAACTTTTACATTAAAACTTTGCGACTATTCCGATACTGTACAAGTAGGCGTTACTGCACAAATACAATTTACAATTCAATTGTATACGTTAATGAACAACTAGATGTTACTGAACAAGTATAGACGTCACTGTACAAATACACGTTACCGTAGAAGTTCCCGTTACTGTACAAGTATAAGTTACAGTACAAGCGTACGTGTATTTACGGGTGAATCGGAAGACGCTGGCCATCACGTGGATGAGACATTCATTCAATCTATCCTCTAACAAGAGAACGACCTTTAAGTTCCTGAAATAGGGAAATCTTCACAGACTTGTACAATTTACACTTCGACTTGTATACTGGGTGCTAGGTAAAAAATTAGCCGATTTAAAAATGCTGTGGTTTGTAAAATATTATTGCTAGAAGACTGAAATAGTTTCTTTGAAAAGAGCAGAGTTCTGTCAATCTCGTTATAAGACTCCTACATGAGACAGGAGTATGAGAGAAGTAAGATACTCTCATACTCCTGCCCAAGACGAATTTAAGGAACACCTGATATTCCCTTAAACAAAACTCACCTTAGAGACAGCCATTGAAATCGTTCCTTCATATTATTATGTTATTATTTTATCCACCCTTGTGTAGGAATTTCCAAACTTGCTTAATCTTACTTGAAAAATATAGTTATAATTTTGGCAATCAGAGCAAAAAAGCGTCAGTTTTCGAAATTTAAATTTTTATTTTTCAACAGACTTGAGTTCTCTTACCCTCTTAACTTCATTCAGTGCTGTTCTGTTGTGGTGGTAGGAGGTGCTATCCACGTAATAAAAAACTCTAACTCCATAAAACTTCATAAAGAGAGCTCTTCTGAAAAATCTTGAAAAATGGACTTGACGCTGTCGATCCTATCGATCAGACCAAAAAAATTGTTTGCCAGATCGACAGAATTAAACCGACGAGCGTAGTATCGAGCGTCACGTGATGAGCCAATTACTCCCTTGCGCTCTTATGACTACATTCGCCTCACAACCAAAATACGTCTGCTTTGACATCCGTCTTCCGCCTCTGGCCGAACACCGCTCAAGTCTTGACTCGAACATTGTGTGCCGGTGTCTCAAATTATACACGAGCGTCGTCAACACCTGCTAACTGGACAAATCCTTCAAGCTGATGCACAACATCCACTATCTTACACGTGATCCATCATCATCAGACAGTGAGATGTTTATCGTCTTCACTGTTCAACAAACTGTGGCCATGATTCATCTTTGTGCTCTACCTGGAATGTGAGCCTGTCTACCAATGTGTCACATATTTCAAGAAAACGGAAAAATTTAGTTATTCTATCTTATTTTAAAGAAGAAATACACGAACTTCCAATTACATCAATTGAGTTCGAACGATAAACAACGTAAATAACACATATCTAAAACACAGCAAATGATGACAGCGTGGAATTCGTTCGTAAAATTATCTCCCTTGCTACGTAAATGGGAGCAAGTTTTTCTGGTCGTACCGCGTCCTGATATTAAAGAGAGATAGATGTAGAATAATGACTGCTACAACTTCATACAGATATTTTAGGGCTTCACTTACCTCCTAAAACTCTATGTTTTTCCATGACATGCTGCATGCGATGGCCTTCTCTAAAGAAAAAGAGTCAAGCTCATCAATCGCTAATTTTGAAATCCTTTTCTCATCATGATCTTTCCTGTCATCTTGTGATGAAATAGACCAGCAAATCAGGTACGAATTTCAACTTGCGTCTGATCATCGATGGCTGCTGCTGCTGTGTCACGGCTGGACGATGTTCCCCATGACTTCTTGTATGCCCTTAATCGATTCCCAAAAATAGCACACTGAGTTTTTTAAATTTCAAATTCAAATCAAACCTACCGCTGTCCTGGTTACCGCTCAAAACACCCCTCCCCATCCCAATGTCTGGTGTTTCAGTCTATTTCCTCTGCACGCGTCGAATTGTCGCTGTCAGCAAAAAGTGGAAGAACTAAACGGCTTAAAATTTGAACGAAAGCGATCAATTCGTTTCAACGAAACTTCGATGGCAATATAGTTCTCTTCCTTACAAATTTGCAATTATGATATACTTGAAATTAAATTATTTTTCTTTAATTAAATCCAACTAGACAGATCATGTAGAGATGGAAGGGGACCATAAACCTAAAACTTCGTTTCCTGTCATTTACTGTTTATCATAGACGATATTTTCCGCTCCATTGATTACTTCAGTACTTCGTGAGACTCTAGCTAAATATCAGACCAAAGTGGTTTTTACTCGTATATCCCCGCACATTTCCTGGCAACAACGAGGATCTACTATAGATAATTTGACGCGTGAGACACAGAGTTACTCAACACGAGCGCGTAATTACGCTCAACTCAGCGCAAGTTTCTTTTACAGCATTTCACTGGCAAGAAGTTTTTGTGCCACCAATACATGTGATAAATAGCGTAGTGTCGTTTAAAATGCCGCATTGTTGTATTCTTTGAATAGCCTTCGAAATACTTTATTTCAATATCAAGTTTGTTTCCTTCGATGCTCTGACATATCGAACAACCAGGTCCGGACTGCGAGTAACGCTGTGTGAGCGCAGGAAACCAACAACACTTGAAGGTCTCCGCGCCAGCAGCTACAATCACAGCGCCTTCCATTTAGCTCCTGATCTCATGGGAGGCTTTAACTTTAACGCCATAAACTATGCATTTCAGCGTAGTGTCAGAAGTATAGCAGAACATCATTTCTAAACATGAGGGGAGCGCGTGAAGCGTTTCAGAGAAGACAGGTGAGCAACAAGTGCTAAAATAGCTGTTCGAACAATTCCCACTCCGAGGTTGGCATTAAGGGAGTGCAGCAAAAGATCTTTCTCGTTCTTTACGACGCTGTCCTTGAGTTGCAGCAGCCACCACCAGGTGTCCTTGGCGCGTGGTGGCGGAGGTGCGGGTTGCCGCTCCAGCCACTCAAGGCCGCAGCTCGCGGTGCTCCACTCACCGTTTTAGGAGCGCGCAGTTCGCATAACAAAACGAAGATCTCTCCAAACTCTGACATAATTAGCATTTTTTGCGTCTCCCAACCTGGAACTCTGATCACATAACAAACGAATTCGCATAACAAAACGAAATTCTCTCCAAACTCTGACATAATTAACATTTTTTGCGTATCCTAACCTGGAACTCTGGCAGAATTATCATTTTCATGCGTATCCTAACTTAGAACTCTGATAATTATAATTTTAATTTTTTTACGCATGCTAACCTGGAACTCTGACATAATTAGCATTTTTTACGTATCCTAACCTGGATGTGTACTGTGTTCCGCTCTGCTCTTGGCTTAGCGTCAGAAACACAAGCCGATATTTCCTTTATTGTGTCTTCTGAACTTAAATCTAAAACTCGCCTAGAATATTATGCCAACAGTTCAAAGCTTTTGGGTAATGTATGAATCCAAAATAATAAGTCCCGCTGCTCTGAATTTTTTTCTGAATTGCAATCATTAAGTTCTTATGTAGATTTTGCGTTTTTTCGGCATGGTCAAATTTTCCCTTTATTTTTTCTCTTTTGGTAAAACGTGTCATAAAAGAGCTAAGCTAAGAAATTTGAGTTCCATGTCTTTATTGAGTCTATTTTTCATTTAACGAAATACACCGAAAGTCATCGCACGGACGAGACAAAAAAACATATGGACCAAAACCACAGATAATAAAGCTAAGCACTGTGAGATTGTCTAACTACAATCCTGTGGAACAATTCAACATCGAAAAGACATACTAGAAATTAAGGTACATTGGTCGAGTTCTTTTCGTACTTTGAATGATCAGAGAAAATGAGAACCTAGAAACTAGCCTCCGAGTTTGAGCAGCCCTCAAATGCTGCAGTACATGCGCAGGACAGCGCTTACGCCTTGATTTGCTGCACTCATGTGTGTACAGTATGGATGTGCCTCTATGTTGACTGCTGCTGAGGTATCATTAGGAAATTTTCAGTTTTTTGTGATTCCGATGAACTGTCATCTAATTTAATGAGTTCCGCAAAACGATTAAAAACATAAGCACTAAATACGTAATATTTCACACAACACCTTCGACTCATAGCTTGTACAGGTCATGGCAACAACAAGTTTCTTCATTTCATTCCCACAAATATAGGACTGACAAAGAATTACTCTCCTCATGGTCGACTTTCTCACATTCCCTATACTTGTCACATAAAGAAAGCTCCGCATTTTGTATCTTCACATAACGTCAGCAGCCAACACAGTCCTATAGACAGCAAGAGCATCTGTTAACTTCGTCAAATGTTCTCGTAAAATTCTAAAAATTTCTCCAAAATATCATTTCGTTTTTTAAAAGAAATTCACCACATTTAACTCTGTGACATGTTATCCCCACTCGTACCCCGTAAATTGCTCTGCGACTAATCTGCGCGCCTCACATCATTGCTCTGGTCAGGAACCTTCAGTTCACTCTGATAAATGCACCAGTCTAATTAGGCTGCTAATTTGAGTCTAACTTTAATTTATTCAGCTTCGGTGCACGGAGCAGTTCCTATCATTTCTAATGTCTGTGTAAAGAATCAGAAATTTGCCCGGTAACCATCCATTCAGAATGTATTTATAATCAAGCCTATTTCAAGACTAAATATATTCACATTTCAATGTATTTGTTATTTTGATCCAGATTTCGTAATTTCTCGCTAAGCTCTTCACCGCTTTAGTAAAATATTATTTTTTGTTTAGTGCTGATATTTTCAGAGCAGTTTCAATGAACAATACATTCTGGAAGAAGTCTGAAGGTCGCTTAAATTTTCTTTAGGTTTTGATTTTTATTTTACAATCTTTAAACTCTTCTGTCGTGCGGCAGAATTTTTTGTGTGAGCTCCAGTCTCAGCGAGCTGCAGGTAATTTGTCTTGTTCTTGTCGGACTCTTTATTGAAGCGCTGGATATGTATCTGATAATTGTGCTGATTTCTAACACATATTCCTCAATGCAAAGTATACTGCTAGTCTTGTCAAGACGTTCTTATTTGACAGAAATTTGCTACCAGCCGCCAGAAGTGCAGATTTTTCCCATAATTCATTGAAGTAAAACGGGCTTCGCTTTACATCTGCTCATCATTTCGTTGCGATACGCCCTCGTCAGATCGAATCGTAAATAAGGCTTAAAGCTTTATGAAGTGATCTAGGGCACTATAAGCTTTTGAAAGCAAACTATTTATAGGACTTAACAGTTGGAATGAAATCCTTTCCCTGACACCGCTTTCGATCAAATTCGATAGGAGTGTACAAATAAAAACTCGCCCCAACTCTGCTCTCGAAAGAAAGGGGGCCTACATTTCCAGCCACGTTTGGGTAATCAAATTTAAACAAAATCAGATTTCGGGGAGAACATATCAGGAAGGAGTTTTTTAAGAAAGCGACATCATTTCCTTTGCGAGAACGTACAATCGAACGATGTGGTGAGATTTATTTTTTATTTTTTGTAGTGAAAAAATCTCTAAATGTGTTAGGTGGATCATGATCAAAGGAAAAAAATACGGCTTAGTTTTAGCATCGCCAATAAATGAGTTCAATGAACATGAACATAAAACTTCAGGTGAATGCCAAAGTTGCATTTGATGACGACAGAATACAGGTGCGCTCGAGCAGCGAACGCGACAGGCAAGTTGGCTTGGCTCTTCAAGTCAAAGTTTGCTCAAAAGGGGCCTGGAAAATTCTCTAAGAGTACAATCTCATAAGAAATAAGTACAAGGAACTGTGATACTGAACTAAAACGTAAATTATAAATCGTGAAAGATTTTCTAAAGTGGTTGTTTTCGTCTCATTCAGTAGTAGAATGATACTAGTACGTTGTTTCTGAGAGTTCTTCGACCGACCGGAATTTTACGTTACTGCGAGTTTTCACAACGTCAGAGCAAAGCATCAAACATAAGCATTCCGTCAACTGTCGAGTCATGAATCAGCAATTCATCTTTGAAAACTTATTAATCATTTCGTGTAAATGCTCGACAAGCGACTCTGCGTTCAACTTTAGCCCTACATTTCTCATCACAAGAAATCCTTTATTTTAAGTGAATAATAACATACAAGCGCCACTCTTTCTCCTCCTGCCATTTTTTCACGTAAGATTGCGGTTACGGTAGAGAAGGCCAGGGACCATCCTCCACTGCTCAGGTCCAACACTCGTCGCACCAACACACGGACGCTCATATAAGCAAAGGACGCTTTATTCCAATCAATCAAGCCTGATATATATCATCTTAGGCATTGATTTTCCAAATACCTCAAAACTAACACTAGGATGCAATGACGGTTACCTCCGATCAATCCGGAATCCATTTCCGACACCTGGGTAGAGTGGGGAATTGTGGCTGAGTTCTCCCCTTTCCCAATGGGGAGAAATCACCGGGCGGCACTGCCGGGATTCGAACTGGCGGCACCTTCCCGTGAAGGGCTCGCTCTTAACCTCTCGGCCACGGTGACCACAGCTTAAGCACTTAATTCGAAACAATGGTTTCTTGTTGAGGTGTTCAGATGCGAGGGCGAAATGGAAATTCCCCTCTCCTCTAGCTCTAAAGCGTTTTGCATAAAATTTTATGAATGGAAATCATCGACTATTTTCCAAAATTCTGAAATTAACATGTGGTTCCTTATTGTCCCTGTGTTTAAACAATAGCGAATTGCCTTTGGAACTTTGTATGTTCCTTGTCTATGTATGTTCCTTGTCTATGTATGTTCCTTGTCTATGTATGTTCCTTGTCTATGGTAAACAAACATTTCCGAACAATCTAATGAGATGTTAGTAAATCTTGCATCCCAGATTCTAATGAGATGTTAGTAAATCTTGCATCCCAGATTCAAATTTCAAAAATAGTAACAGAGTTGAGAAAGTCAGAATGATCTTAGTAAAATAAATTTACTATTTTAAAGTGAGACAGAAATTGGGTAGTGCTGAAGCTTTTTAATTTCGAAAAAGTTAGAGAGAAACAACAAACTGTCAAGAGTACAACTGGTCTCTCATTTTGCTGCAAAAATTTACACACAAAACACGTAATATGATCGAGAACTAAAATGGAATGCGTGGGACAAACTTCGTAAAACTAGCACATTTAGTTCGAGTTCCCTCTTTGAGCCCTCCCTCTCCAGCTCCTATGATGTTGGTCACAGGAGAAATGCAGGCGTGTGCCCCACTGCAAAAGAGTCTGAACAGTTGAGCAGCACACAAATTTCTTGCTTTTATCTTCGTTTTGTCCCACTGCAAAAGAATCCGAGCAGTTGCTTCAATTCTTCCGAAATATTTCTTCCGTTTTATCTTCGTATCATCGGCAAGAGAATATTACTGTAGCTCGCACATGTCTTGTATTTTGTGTTGAGTTGCTGATTAATTGACCCATTTTCTGCAATTCCGAGTCAGATAAAACGGTCAGATAAAGCAATGAGATATCGCGCCAGGCGGAAAAAGATGTGGAGTGGATCTGAAGAATTGTACTCATAGAGCAATGAAATCAATCAAGACGTCGAATATGATAGGAATGTATTGCACTGAATACAAAGAGCTGACAAAGAAAAAAAAGTTTCCTCTCCAAGTTTGAACGGCTTAGCGACATGGAGCAGCGAAAGAGGCTCTTGAAAGCATAATTTTTTCCAAGTAAAAAGCGCTCTGCGTAAGTTCGTCTTTCTGAAGAAGTACGATAAATAGAGCTTGTTTGGAAATTTCTGTATTTCATGTTAAGACTGCTTATTTATTTTTCATATGTTCAATAGAATAATTAATGGAATTTTTTATTTGTTTTCATAGATTGATTCACTCAATTGATTCACAAATATTCGGTAATATGTAAAGGAGTTTTCTCAGAAACAATGGGGATGAACTGAAAACAAATGCTAGTCATTCTCTCACGATTTGGAGAGCCAAATTCATTTTGGGTTCGTAAATGAAGAGAAGAACAGACTTTTTTACGATGTGTACTTCTACCAATGAAAATTTGTTTCAACGTTCACTAAACAGCATTTGGATGTGTGTGGAGTTATGGTAAAAATCAGTATATACCATCTCTTAAATTGTTGCATGTACCTGCTCCACTGCACCACTCGTTGCATGTACCTGCTCCACTGCACCACTCGTTGCATGTACCTGCACCACTGCACCACTCGTTGCATGTACCTGCACCACTGCACCACTTGTTGCATGTACCTGCTCCACTGCACCACTCGTTGCGTATACCTGCTCCACTGCACCCCTCGTTGCGTGTACCTGCACCACTGCACCACTTGTTGCATGTACCTGCACCACTGCACCACTTGTTGCATGTACCTGCACCACTGCACCACTTGTTGCACGCACCCGTCAGTACCTGCTCCACATTTCCTTAGTTACAGAGCACTTCAGCCTGAGATCAAGTTGGCGCAGAGACCGTGTGATGTCCTCAAGTGCATAACAAAGACGTCTGCACTGGCGTCGATGTGTGATGCTGTGTTTCATACTCGAGTCGATCCATGATGCGAATTTCAAAAACTCGTAGTGTGACTATACCATATGGCACGCAAATCGCAGTTCACAGAACGTCGTGCGATGGGAAAGTGGGGCAAAGAAGGAGTACATTAGAGTAAAATGTGAAACGGGTCATGACTTTGAGACTTCAAACCTGCTCTGAATGATCATGATCGAAGCCTTTCACACACACACATATATACGAAGAAAATCTCAGTACTACAGGCATTTCTATGAAGTACGCAATGATCTTCTAGCATTTTGTTTACCGTATAAAAATGAGAGAGGTGAACCTTAGATTATAGAAGGAAGATATTTTAAAATTCGAAATGATTTTGAAATTTCTGAGAAGAAATTTTTGAACTTTTCATTTCAGGAGCCTTCTATATTGAATTAGCAGGACAAAAACTTTTCTTTAATTGTAAAAATTGGTTTCATCACAACTTTTGGAGAGGACAAAGTACCTCAACAAAAAGAATGATTAATTAAGTCTCACAGAGTCTGAGATACTAAATTAGCTGTAAATTTTAACAATTTAACTGAGAAAGATTTCAATTCGTTTCTTTTAATTATTTATTCGGCCGAGAAATTCGGAGGAAACGTTGGAGGAGGAAGGAATGGATTATGATTATTCCGGATGTGCTCCATAGAGGCTAAATGATGTGTTGGATGACGATAAAAGTTAAATGATGTGTTGGATGATGATAAAGGTTAAATGATGTGATGGGTCAGAAGTAAAATTATCGGCAATATTTTGCGTACGTTAACAAAAATGTTATTGAAAAGATTTTCAATGTTGTTTCCTCACAATAAATTCCATTTTCTGGAGCTTGAGGTTCAGTATTCCTTAACACGTTTACCTTTTCAGCTCAATAGAAGGAGTGAGCGTAGGCCTGTGTTTGTAACTCTTTTTGAATTTAGAAATGTTGATCGTAAAGTAATTTTTCATTGAGTACCTTATATGACTTGTGACATAATTTCTGTCTTTTATAGAGCACTTTTGGTTATTTTTATTCGGACAATGATGAAAAGCATACTTGACGTTCATAATGTTTCTAATGATGCCTTGAGTAACCCAAGGCTTTTGTTCGTTACTGGTGAAATTGTGCGTGTGTTGATTTCACAGCATCGACTACGCAACACACATACAGTGTCTTTGTTGACACAATGTCTCCGTGGATTCAAAGGAATGAAAATGTTAGAAATACCCTGATTTATCACTAGAAATTACTTTAGAATTTAATACAGGGTTTTAAAGTTAGTCTCAAATGATTCAATAGGAAAAACTCGGAATTCAACCTGCGGATTTGTAGCCTCATTCAAAATAATTTAACGAAAATTTTATGAGATTTTTACAGGAATTTCTGGTCAAATAATTAGTTTTCTTGATGTGCAACAGGGCATTTGAATCGTCAAAAAGTTGCATCGCTCGTGGAAACATTGAATGAAAAGGTGATACAATATCACATGGTGATATGGTGATACAAACAGGTGATACAATATCACATGGCCTTTATGATGTTAAAAAAATATCGGTTGATATAAAAAGGGGAAAAAATATTGTAAGGCTATTTACCCTTACGTTTTTGACAAGAAAAATTTTCGGAATAAAAATGTTAGAAATCCTATGGTTTCTCACTAGAAATGACTTAAGAATTGAAAAACGTGTTTAATCGGTCATATTTAAGGCGTTGAGATCTATGATATACTACGCATTTTGCAGAAAATGACATTCACGTCTCTACGTGGGTAAGTTTCAGTCTGTTGTGGACACTCGCGTTGAAAATATAAATTTTGACAAGAAATAGCGTAAAATGATCAGATAAATCAGAACTCAGAATTCCTGAAAGGAATTCAGTTGGGTCTGTCAAGAACATATTAAGAAAAAGCGGAGCGGTGCCTGACGAGAAACGAGTTGTCCTAGTCATTATACGAAGCATGGATTTTGAGTGCACTGCATTTAAAAAGTTGAATAGTTATTAGGTGTCTTCATGTATGGGATCTTAACTGAAATAGCCACAAATGATTAAATCCTAGCAATGAGATTTACTGAATATCTCTCTACTCCGGCACCGTACTTAACAAAAATGCAACATAGTAGTTGTAAGAGTGGGTATGGAGACCTCCTATTAATTTGCTGAGAAAAATTTGAACACACAAAACTTGTTGCAATGAGACTTTTAGATGACTTTCAAGTTCAGTCTTCAGGTGAAGTTTTTGAAAATAAATCCTTGAAATATTACCTTAATTCCCTTACTTGAATTTGACTTCATTGATATGAAAGAGCTATTCAATTCTAAAAGAAGAGCGATCTTTACAGCGCTCCTGTGTTTCTTTGATATGCTGCCATTTGTTGGTGTAGTCAAGTCAGTGAAGTGATCATTTATGGTGGTACATATGTTTCACTTGTCAGCAGCTCGTATAAGCAGCCTTCTTCATTTCCAACGTTCTCACAACTTCCCACACAATGTGATATGTAGACTTGTCTTCATAGAGAACCGTTCCAAAACCAATGATGTGCTTTTTGCATCATCCTTATTGTAAATGAATTGTTTTTTCTTTCTTTCAACTCAGACAGGTGGTTGCGGACAGGCGGACAGGTGGTAGACGATGCCAGCTATCTGCACTGACAAGAGTTTCTTCCTGTAATCGCTTCCGAATTGTTTTGAGTTTTAAGAGGAATTTTATACATTTGTTTTTTTAATTCTTATTCTTTCCCATCTTCAACCTTTTTGTTACAGACAGTATTTACTCTATTTGGCTTCCCTTATTAAGTTTTCATGCCTTAACCATTTTCAACGAAGGGCTGTAGAGGATTTATGGAGAGTGCTCTCACTGAGAAAACTTCCTTGGTCATTTCTACGTCGCATTCTGCTTAAAAATATGGTGTCTGACCTGTAGAAAGTATTCCTACTGCTAAGTGTGGTGGTACCTCGGCAGTAGCCTGTGTACAAGAGGACTGCTTATTCCAGCTTGAAAAGGTGATAAAGAAAAGAAAGAAAGAAAATAACTTTCAAATTTCAAAATGTCAATGCTAACATGACTACATTGTTTTCATTGAAGTATTTTGTGTTTTGTACATGTTTTTCGACGCCAGTTCTGTCGGTAAAGTTTTTCTCATCGGAAGCTTTTTTATCTAATTTAGATAAAGGTATGAACTAACGCGGGAAAACTGTCATGGTAAACGAACGAATTAAAGTGTAGAGCGAGTTTCAGTTTTAATTCATTTTGGTCTTCATGAATACTTGTTTGATTCGCTGTTTGAAATTTGATTCATTTCTGGAATTTCAACCACCTACTTTGTCTGCGTAAATGAACTAAATTCAATGTTATTTTATAAAGCATCAAATATCAAAAATAACTCATTATGTCCGCTGACTTCAAACAAATAGGTAAAGTAGCAGAAAACTTTCAGCTTTATTCGTTTTATATTTTTATTATTTGTGAGGTGGATAATTTCCTTAGTTCCAGCATTTTTTCGCTATTTTGTAGGAAAACGTTCCTTGTTAGCTGCATTTCCAGAGTGGGGATCGATGTGACGAAGTTTAGTGAAATGATTTGCGTCAACCGAGACTTATTGCAGAGGAAAGCTCTCTGTAGGTAGGCTCATGCCACGAGATACAACTTCGTACTGGAGGCAGAGTGACAGAGAAGTGATATAATTATGGTAAATAATTCGTTTTTCGAACTATCTCAAAGTAAGGCTGAGTGAAAATAAAGAGTGATGCATTTTTTTATTCCATTTATTTTACATATACAGTAAAACCGAGAGCGAAATGTTGAACTCCGTGCGTTTACGGAAAACTTGGAAGTTGAGTTTGGATGAGAGGAAGTGTGCAGTGTGATGTGCAGTGTGATGTGCAGTATGATGTGCAGTATGATGTGCAGTGTGATGTGCAGTGTGATGTGCAGTGTGATGTGCAGTATGATGTGCAGTGTGATGTGCAGTGTGATGTGCAGTGTGATGTG
>JACJUY010008002.1:15976-37630 GCA_014220935.1 Platorchestia sp. MABIK
CACTGAACGCTGACGATGGTCACTGAACGCTGACGATGGTCACTGAACGCTGACGATGGTCACTGAACGCTGACGATGGTCACTGAACGCTGACGATGGTCACTGAACGCTGAAAATGGTCACTGAACGCTGAAAATGGTCACTGAACGCTGAAAATGGTCACTGAACGCTGAAAATGGTCACTGATTTCTAAACATGGTCAGTAAATGCTGACAATGGTCACTGAATGCTGACAATGGTCAGTAAATGCTGACTATGGTCAGTAAATGCTGAAAATTGTCACAGGGCTTCGTTTAACATTAAATATCTTTTTAACCTATGAACCTTGGAAGAAACCCAATGAAATTATATTGAATAATTTTGTTCGCCCGCGTAAAGACTGCAAGGAGTTAAACCAGATTGTGTTCAAAATGCTGCTGTAACCCCGTGCTTTAAACTCTTTTTTCTATTTTCGAACGTTATATAGAGTATTCGAGGGCTTGGGTTTACGATTGCTATTGAGAAATGCTTTTTATATTTTAATTCGATTTCATGACCAAGACTGGACCAATGATTGCCCTCCAGAATTTATACCAGCTTTGTGCAACTTATGTGTGGAAGTTTGTGCAACTTATGTGTGGAAGATACTTTTTAACATAACACTTCTACTACGTATTGGGGCACAAGTGCACCGCTAGGTAAATTGCTCAATTGTATACCAACATACAGTTAGCGACGAAATTATTCGTACACCCCTCGTCTTTCAAAACTTTCTAGAATTACTTAAAAACTATTGTTGCCACAGGCATGAGATTTTCACAGGGTATGGCGTATAAATTGGTGATAAAAATGCGAAGTTTCTACAACAAAATATTATTTTTGAAAGATTTAAAAAGCTAAACTTCAGAAACACGAACAGACAACATTATTCATACAATTGAGAACATTATATTTTCATTGAGAAGTATTTACCGCTATACGTGTTAAATGGAAAAAAATTGTGTCTAAAATGTTCTTGAACATTCTAGATGTGAGATCATTTTAGAAAATTGTGCCGGAGCTAACGGGAGTAGAGCTTTGTCATTCGTACACTAGCGCCACGATGGGAAAACTAAGGAACTCGGTGATTATTGACTGCCGCAAAGCGGGAAGTAGTTATGGCGACATATCTAAGCGGTTGAGCATTCCAATATCTACAGTACAATCTTCCACAAAGAAGTTTGGTACTGTAGGAACGTTGCCTGGGTGTGGTCGCAAACAAAAACTCTCGGTGAAAACTTTTCGAAAATTGTGTCGTGAGGTCAACGCTAATCCACGAGTGAAGCTAGGCGACATTGCCGAGAGATTGAACGCTCAGGGAATTAGCGTGAGCAATCGCACAATCCAGCGCTATCTGAACAAGGAAGGCCTACGCGGACGCCAACCTCGAAGGACTCCACTCCATGAACCATGTCATGTTGCTGCTCGCTTGAACTTTGCAAAGTCGCACATGAATAAGGACAGAGGCTTTTGGGAGAGAGTATTATGGAGTGACAAAACCAAAATCGAGCTTTTTGGGCACAAGAACGTGAAGAAGGTTTGGCGTAAGAATGGTGAAGCTTTCCTGCCGAAGAACACTGTGCATACAGTTAAACACGGAGGTGGATCACTGATATTATAGGGTTGTTTTGCTGCATCGGGTACTGGAAAATTGATTGCAAATAAAGGGAAGATGACCTCTGATGACTATATTTTTATTTTGGACGGAAACCTGAAGGTATCAGCTAATAGTTTGGGACTTGGAAAGCGGTGGGTATTTCAACAAGTCAATGACGCAAAGCACACGGCCAAGTCTACAACCAGCGGGCTCCAAAGAAATAAGACAAATGTGCTGCCATGGCCTTCGATGAGTCCTGATCTCAATCCCATTGAAAATTTATGACAGGAATTAAAAGTCAACATCAACAAGAAAACTCCAAAGAATCTTCAGAAATTGAAACGCATCGCCATTGAAGAATGGAACAATATTTCATCTGAAACTACGGAAAAGCTTGTCAAAAACTGTTATAAAAGGCTTTTAAATGTCAGGAAGATGAAAGGTCAAGCTATTGATTGTTAAAAATGTACTGAAATGATAGATTCACCTCAATAAAGTGTAATACTACTCACTATATGAATAATTTTGTCTTATCGTGTTTCTGAAGTTCTGCTTGTTTAATCTTTCAAAAACAATGTTTTGCTCTAGAAACTTCGTATTATTGTCACTAATATGTACTTCACACCCTGTGAAAATCTCATACCTGTAGCAACAATAGTTTTTGAGTAATTCTAGAAAGTTTTAAAAGACGAGGGGTGTACGAAAAATTTCGTCGCTAACTGTGTATGAATAGCATTGCAATTATTTCGCAACCTTTCGTAAGTTTGAATTTAGCATCCAAGGTAAAATATTTTAGTGCATTTAATTACATTTTTCACACTTTTTAGAAGGGATAGAAATGGATTTGAGTAGTACAGTCAGTTTTTCAATTCTGCCACTCCCATCCTAACCAAACCAGCCGTAGCAACCGCACAAACGTAGTCGTCGTGTTAAGAGTCATCCTCATTGTTCCACTGCTTAGGGTTCGTTGAGTTCTGTACACCCAAATTCTACGCAGCCACTGAACGAACTAATGGCCTGTTCTTGGGTTCGTCTATCATCAACCTTAGAACTGCTTCCAGAGCTCAGTGAATAGAAAAATTTATTTCACTGATCAAGAGTTCGAGTTTTTTCAGGTTTTGAATTCTCCAAATTAAAATTAACGCTCTCAAGACTGTTTTTTAAAGACACAAGATCGAGCGTACTTTCCTGAAACTGTGTTTTCATTCCAATGAAGTTCCGTCTAAGCTTTTCGAATGATCTCAAAAACTTCAAATATATCTCTCTTCAACCTTCTTCTATGTAACCTACAGCTATAAAATAAATTTTTGCGACCTTCATAACGTCTTAAAAAGGAGAGAATTAAAAAAATATCTGCGCGTCCTTTCATTGGAATTTTGCAGGTACATAATTTTATTTTCATCCAGTTTTCTTAATGGTAGTCGTGACCGCTCCTAGTCAAACCATACATTAACACGTTGACCGCGTTTCCGCGGCTGTGAAGGCTTGGTTTGGTTGGTTTGTAAATCGCAGAATTGCGAAATCAACTTCACCTCTCAAATGTATATTTATCCTTCCTGCAAAAAAAGGAAAATCCAATTGCACGAGACATTTCACCTCGTTTGATAAGTCATTTTTTAAAGAAATCTCGAAATAGGTGAAATGTCATTCATTTATACAAGTACGTGAATGAGCAATTTACCTAGTGGTACACATATGGCCCAGTAGGCGGGGAACGAGTTTACTTCCAAAATATACACTCTCTGCAATGATGGATCAACACAGTTGCACACAGTGTGCACCTCAATCAACACAGTTGCGCACAGTGTGCGTCTCAACCAACACAGTTGCGCACAGTGTGCGTCTCAATCAACACAGTTGCGCACAGTGTGCGTCTCAATCAACACAGTTGCTCACAGTGTGCGTCTCAACCAACACAGTTGCGCACAGTGTGCGTCTCAATCAACACAGTTGCGCACAGTGTGCGTCTCAATCAACACAGTTGCGCACAGTGTGCGTCTCAATCAACACAGTTGCTCACAGTGTGCGTCTCAATCAACACAGTTGCGCACAGTGTGCGTCTCAATCAACACAGTTGCTCACAGTGTGCGTCTCAATCAACACAGTTGATCGTTTTTTAAAGTAAAATGTTCTCATCCAAATTCTTGTTCCCCATTTTATGATTTTTTCGCAAACTTTGTGAAAATATCGCAATGTTTTTCAAAATATTGAAAACATGAAAATTATTGCAATGTTGAACATTTTATGAATCAACGGGACTGAAATGTTGAGTGTTGCATAAATTTCCGGACTGAAATGTTGATTGCGTAGTACATCAACGTAACTAGAATGTTGAATGTGTAGTGTGAGAACTTAATGGGAATGTTGAATACATAATATATCAACGTGACTCGAGTGTTGATTGCGTAATGTGTCAACGTGACTGAAATTTTGAATTCGCAATATGCCAACATGACTGGAATGTTGAATGCATAATGTGTAAACATGATAGGAAAGTTGAATGCACAATGTATCAACTTCACTAGAATGTTGAATGCGTAATTCATATGCGTTACTGGAATGTTGAATGCGTAAACTTGATAGGAATGTTGAATGCATAATGTATGAGCTTGCTAGGAATGTTGGAGTAGGCAGTGCAAGGCAACATAAGCATGTGGTGCCCGGATCCGTGACCTGATATCTGGGCAGCCTAAGTAGGCCCGATGGATGACCACCATTGGGCGTGTGGCAGATACGCTTATCGCGCCTCCGCCAGCTAAATCTTCCCCAGTCCTCCCCCCTCTATTTAATCCCTATTTCTTCCCGCGGTCCATTCTAATACCCATTTCCTCCCCGGTCCATTCTAATCCCCATTTCTTCCCCCGTCCACTCTAATCCCCATTTCTTCACCGTCCACCCTAATCTCTCTTTCTTCCCGGATTAGGGTTCTTCCCCTTTACCCTAATCCCCATTTCCTGTAAAAACAGCTTACCACACCAAAGTGCAAGTTGACGCCGTCAACGGGCTGTGACACCGTCAACGGGCAGTGTTAATTGACGCCGTCAACGGGCAATGTCAATTGACACCGTCAACGGGCAATGTCAATTGACGCCGTCAACGGGCAATGTCAATTGACGCCGTCAACGGGCAATGTCAATTGACGCCGTCAACGGGCAATGTCAATTGACGCCGTCAACGGGCAATGTCAATTGACGCCGTCAACGGGCAGTGTCAATTGACGCCGTCAACGGGCAATGTCAATTGACGCCGTCAACGGGCAATGTCAATTGACGCCGTCAACGGGCAATGTCAATTGACACCGTCAACGGGCAATGTCAATTGACTCCTTCAACACGCTATTTCTGGCTCTACTTCTAGTACTTCTACAAAAATTTGCTCCGAAGGTATCCTCAGGGCTTGAAGTTTCTGGTTCGATCCCAGTTGTGAGTGATACATCGTCATAGGCAGGCAAAATTGGTGATGTAGAAAGTATAAAGCGAAAAAGTCGGGTTAGAGAGAGGGGGATTCGGAAGGCGTTCCTACTCAATGAGTATACATTTTACTCTATTATTTTAAAGCAACTGAAAGTGAGAAAGACAGGGTAAATGCAAAACACTCTGCAGTATATAGAATGCCGGTTTAGGCGCCGTTCACCACAATTACCTTATAAAAAATATAAACTCACAAAATCTGATAAAATTTGACTCTAAACACCAATTTTTGCCACTTTTTTAATCAGAAATTACTTGAACAAACGACCAACTCATTTTTAGATATAAATTTCAATTCTCTTAATCTACACAAAAGACTTTAATTAATCAAAAATGTATCCGTTCATTTTCCTATTATGGAAATACTATGAAAGCCAGCACCAATTTATGTATATAATTTTCAATAAAAAGTTTTTCCATAAGTCTTCGCGAAAGAAAACAATAAAAAGGTTTTCCAGGAGTCTTGGAAAAAGAAAATAGAAAATTTTTCCAAAAAATTCGACATCATTGAATAAATATTACATTGTATAATGTAAAATTGAGCAGTAGCAGATATACAGTAGCGGCCATAATGGTTCGGACAACTAACAACGCGACAAACTATCATCAATATCTTCACTACTAGGAGCTGCAATGAGCTCAATTTATAAACACTTGTAAAGTAACATGTCTTTCCTAACAGGTGTTAAAATCTTAAATCGTTTGGGTGAAAAAAAACACAAGTTCTAAACAAATATGTCAGAATAGTAAAAATTTCATGTGGTCAAAAATGTTCAGACAAACATAGAAACTGAATATATATATATATGAAATGTGCTAACAAAATGAAATAAACATCGTAACAAAGTAACTAACAATTAATAATTGGCTTGGTACCCTTTATTGTCAAAAACGGCTTGACATCTTTTGCTACAATACTTCACCAAGTGGCTGCATTCTTCTTGTGTTATTTTTGAACATTTTGTTATTTCTTGTGTTATCTTGCAAAGCGGTCCATAAATCTTGCAAATTTCCGGGATGCCGTGTCTTCATCCTTTCTCCTAAAAGTTTCCTAACATTCTCGATGGAATTCAAATCTGGGCTTTGCGCTGGCTCAGATAACAGTGACTTCTCCTTGATCCAAGAATGACTACACCAATTTTGCAGTGTGACACGGAGCATTGTCTTGCATAAAAATGGGGTTTTCGGCTGGAGAGTCCTTGATAACTGGTACCATATGTCTCTACAGAAGTTTCTTGCACACATGCGCATTTACTTTTCCTTCCAGTCGAACTATGCGACCAGTACCGTTCGATGAAATCATGCTGAAGACCATAATGCTACCTCCATCAAACTTGACGCTAGATTTGACGCACCTCTTCGATAATCTTTCGCAACAAATCTTTTTCCATCTGATCCAAACAAATTGAACTTCGATTCGTCGCTGAAAAACACTTTTGCCCAGTCATCATCAGTCCAGAGAACATGCTGTGTAGCAAAGGCCAACCAAGCATTTCTGTTCTTCTTGCAGATCAAGGGTTTGACAAATGGAGCCCTAGCATGCAGGTTTGCTTCTTCAAAGCGGCGTGAAATAGTCTTCCTGGATACTCTGATGTCAAGGGACTCGCTAGCTTCACGAGAAATACCTGCTGCAGTTTTGAAACGGTCCTTCTTAGCTAGTCTAACCAATGCAGTATCGTCTCTTGCTGAGGTTTTGCGAGGTCTGCCACTTGACACACCAGCGGTGCTTGAGCCATCCTTCTCATATTTAGCCAAAATATCACCAACAACTCTTTTAGGTCGCTTGACTGGGTTGGGTATTGCCCTTTTCGACAGCTTCTCTATAAGGTGCAATTTCACAATCAACTCACGAACAGAAGCAGGTGTAGGCACTCCCCTAGGCATGTTGATCCGTCGGCTGCTGCACAGATAATGACTGTAGTCTTGTCTGGATCAGTCTACCTAACTTTCTCTCTGGCAACATTTGTTTACTCAAATATAAATGCAGAAAAGAATAGATGTCCGAACTTTTTTTGACAACATGAAATGTTTACTATTCTAATGTATTTGTTTACAACTTATGTTTTATTCACCCAAATGATTTGAGATTTTAACACTTGTTAGGTTAGACATGTGGCATTTCAGCTTTTAATTTTGAAGTTATTGATGATAGTTTCTCGAGTTGCTGGTTGTCCGAACCATTATGGCCGCTACTGTATATTCCTCATTCCGTAATTTTGAGTTAACTTTTCTTCTCTTCCTCTTCTCGAATTCGTCCGGGCATTCCTCTTGCCTTTTGCGTTTTGAAAGCGGTACTGCAAGCGGCAGTTTCAAAGTATAAAATATTTACAAAAATTATGAACAAATGTTCAATGGAGCAACATCCAACATTCACCATAAGCAACATTACTGTAAATCGATATTTAAAATTGTGTTCTAATACTACGACTTAACACAATAAAAAAGCATATATATTACGTTTCAAGTCAAATAGAACAACAGAAGTGGAGTGTTAAAGTATCAGCTTCTATATACTCTGGAAAAGTAAAAGATGTTTACTTGCTTGCAGGCAGGTTGAGATCTCAGTGACTGCCTTTATCGAGGGCTGTTGTATTTGTGTACATGAACAAAGGGAATTTCACTTCTGTTAAAGGACGTTTCTCTTACAAAATGATTCATTTTTCACGGCTTAATGCGATAATTAGCTAGAAATCCTGCATTGGAGTGTCCATAAAAAACACATGATCTGCTTGCTATGGAGCGGCTGCGGTGTATTTGCTGCAGGTCAAAGAGACCGCGTGGAAGTTTTTGCAGCGTCTCAGATAATTGCTTTTGCTGTCAGGCAGCGCATTGAGAGTGAGAGTTCATTTTTTATATGAGCCAGCTAGAACAAGTACAGCACATGCAGTGTAATTAATTACACTCACTCAGGGATTCCAGTATTTTAATTAAGTATTAAATGCTAAGTATTAGCGTTATTATGTTAGTAGTATTGAAAACAACTTGTCTCGAGAGACAATAACGTCAGACAATAACAATAATAACTTGTCTTGTCAGACAATGTATTTTTTAATATCTCCTCTGGCATTTTTCACATCTAGTTAGAAGAAATGATTTTCAAAATCCCCATCGTAGATAAAGCAAATACGTGGAGTTTACAATTTTTTGAGCATCTATTCCTCATAAAAAAATTTTACTCTTCATTTTGATTAACGTAAACTCTCAAAATGCTTCAACATTTACATCGAACAAACATTAAAATTTTTAAAAATACATTGGAAAAATTGTGTATAAAAATGAAAACCATTAAATGTATCTGATCTAATACTAAAAACACATAGGCATGATAATTCTAAAAAAATAAGTAAAGATGACTTCAGGTTACAATGTTTGTAGTACTTGTAATATTTAAGAATTAACAGATTAACAGTAAACTGTTAATCTCAGATTTAAATTTTGAAAAAATCTCTGTATTATGTGTAATCAAAATGGAACTAATCTAAAAACACAAACACATCAAAAATCTGTAATGTATATTAGAAACACGAATAAAGAATTAATTTCCGATACATGTTTTGAGAACATATGCAAGATATGTAAAATAGAAGTAAAAAATGTACAACACATAAAATCTAAAATGCATTTTAGAAATATTTGTGGCTGTAAATTCAAATGCTATAAATGCTATAAGTGCTATAAAATAGAAATGTTTGGAAAATGTGTTCTCTGATAAATCAATTAAAGATGCAACAGTCTTTACGAGGAATATACACCAGTTGTGAGATCAATTGTGAGAAAGAAAAAGTTTGATACTATGAAAATACAATTAATAATTTTGCTTCAATTTTATATATACAAATAAAAAATGAAAAAGAATATTCTACAGCATCGATCAATGCAGGAAAATTTCTTGGTATATCGCAAAGCTTCACAAACATTGAGGATCTGTATAAAGAAACTTTTAGAAAGATTAAAAAATATACAAAAAACTCCTCTGGATGTCTGGTTGGAGAACAAATGAATTATTGGATTTCCCCGTAAAAATTACTGAATACAACCCTATCAAATTTTGAAGTTATATAAAATTACCTGAAAAGTTTCGAGAGTCACTTTTTAAACTAATTAGTAATAAAAATACCGATAATTAATGCTTTATGTGGAGTGTTGCGAGATATTATTGCCGAGATGAGTAAAACGGTAATAGAATATCAAGGAGAATAAAACTGAAGCTGAAAAGTTGAATTTCAGGGACATAACGTTCCCAGTAAAATTTAAAGAAATCGAGATATTTTTGAGAAACAATGTGCCAATAAATGGCTAAATTTTTAATTACCTGAAAAAATTATGTCCTGTGAAGATAACAAAGGCAAAAAAGGAAGATGTTATAATACTTTCATTAACAAATGAAAATAAAAGTCGTAATGTTTTATTGAAGACTTTAAGTCAATTTATTCAAACAAAAAACGAACATAAAAAACATGTCTGTCGATATTGTTAATCGCCATTCGCAAGAGAATATTTATTAACAAAGCATATTAATGATTGCTCAGTTCACACACCAACTAAGTATCTGTTGAATGAAGATAAACTGACATTTAAGAATTATCAAAAAGTAATTAATCATTCAGTTATACATACAGATTTTGAATCAACTTTACACAGGATAAGTTCTTGAAGTTATCAATGAGTATTCAAGAACATAAACCACCAGTTTCTGCTGCTGTACGAAATGTGACATATCCATAAGCAAACAATCCATAGATTCCAGAAACATTTGATAAAGGAAAATCCGATCGTTATATATATATCTGGATGTGAATAACTCATACGGTTAGGCTATGTAAGCATTACTAACAGGAAACTTTAAATGGAAAGATCTAAAGTCGAAACGTGAAGCAGATAAAGGTTATATATTAGAAGTTGATTTAACGCATCCGGTAGAATTACACGATATTCAAAATGATTTCCCATTAACGCCAGAAAATGTCAAAAATTGATACCGGATATAAATTAGTTCCCTACCTAGGTAAACGGGAAAAAATATGTCGGACACTACAAATCTCTAGAGTTACATTTGAATATAGGAATAATAGTAGAGAAAGACACAGAATATTAGAGTTAAGCGGAAGTCCATGGATGAAATCATATATTGATATCAATACCTAAATGCATCGGCAAGCTAAATCTGAGTTTGAAAAATACTTCTACAAACGTATGAGCAATTCATTATTTGGCAATACAATGGAAAACATCATAGGTTGGAAGTTCATTTATCAAAATCAGAAAAGAACTAATTAAATTAGCCAATAACCAAATAATTACAATCACAAAGAAAAAATACGGAAAAAGCAAAGTTGTTGTTCACAGATTGTGTTATGATATCGAAACGAATGACTGATATAAAAATATGAATCGAAAAGCAAATTTGTATGATCCATCAGACTATCCCCCAGAGCATATTTTAAATTCAAATGGAAAAAAATAGTAGGAAAAATGCAAGATGAAACAGCTGGGATCTATTCAAGAGTTTTTTTGGTCTAAGAGGAAAACTGTATTGCTACAAAACGAAAAATTTAATAAGTAAGAAAGCAAAAAAGTAGGTAGGAAGATAACTGAGAACAATATTACAATGGAAGAATATAAAAGAGCATTGAAAAATGAAACTTGATTTGAATCGTGAACATGACGATATCAGGATCATTATCCAGAATCAAGATCAGTTTGTATTACCTGGTAAAAGTATTAGTTATATAGAAGGAGCTTTAAATAAAGAAGATGGAAGTGATTACAATTTTAAAGACGAAAAAATAACATTCAACAATGGATTAATGCATTTGTTTGATAGAGTTTCTTACAGAATTGGAGATGAGGAAATTGAAGGCTATAGTTACTCTCGAATTTCAACAACTCTAAAAGATTAGTTAGTTATCAGCGAAATTAAAAAAAAAACATGACGTTCTTCTGGAGCGTTAATACTAAGAAAACTGATTAATCATACGCAGGAATTACTGAGCAAAATGACTACTTAGGTTCAGCTAATGAGAAATTTAGCTCTGCTTACTCGCTCGAACATGTGTTTGAATTTTGTGAAAATTATAAGGAGGTAATTTGTGGAGTGAAACATGCTCTGACTTTGAGAAGAGGTGATAATTCTAATGCTATTTCTAAAACGTATGAGAAAGATGCAAACCAGAATAATAAAGTAGTTGATGGTAAAATTATTATTACGAAATTAATTTGGAAGATGCCGGCTCATAAAATGTCTGATGAGTATAAAATGAAACTATATGGTCAAATTAGGGATAAAATAACATTGCCAATTACTCACTTGAATAGACAATTAGAAAAAACAATAATTGTAAACTCACAATAAAAATTCTTAGATTGAACCTTAACTCCAAAATCAGGATATCAACGACTTCGATGCATTATTTTAGCATTCCAAACTAAGAAAGGTTATTCACAAGTTGTAAACAATGGAATTTTCGATCATTGTAACTTGAAGAATGCATATATGTTCAGTTGAATAAGGAACGATATGCTGATCACAATTTACAGATTGATTTCGATGCTAACAATTATGCTACAGTATAAGAGGTTAATAGATTATGTATCTCATGAAAATTGTGCCATCGCATACAGACTCTATTAATATTTATATCCAATCTATTTGGGTTTGATATCAGCAGACAAAATGAACGTATTAAAAGAAACTACAATTGATATTAAAATTAAAGCTGAATTTAAAACTAATATTCCTGATACGCATGCATATGCACTAATTCTGTTTGATAGAGTAATTCGATTAAAACTTACTGTGATAAAATGAAGTTAAATTAATTGAAATAAACCTTCATATAATAATGTTTAGAAATGATGTACTGTGCAAAGTGTAAGAAGAAAACTGATGATAATCCTCAATATTTAATTACAAAAAAAAACATTAGGTACTGGTCAAAGGTAGACGTTTGATTTCTTAAAAAACAAAGACTTCTTTTGTTTCTATAGATACTGCGAAAAAAGGGGGTTTTATATTTACAATTCCAGCTTTATTAGCAGGCCTTGGGGCTTTTGGCTCTTTGGCTGGAGGTGCTGCTGCAATAGCATCCGCAGTTAATAAGAAAAAAGCCGATGATTAACTATTGTCGGAAACTAAAAGGCATAATGAAGCGATGAAAAGTAAAAAGGGTTCAGGTATAAGATTAACTCCAGGAAAAAAAACTTGCTGCAAGAGTCTCTACTTGAAACCATAAAAGTAATACCATCAAACCATTATCTCACCATGATTTGGAATACATCATAAATATATTGAAAATTCCTAATGTTCGAGGTATTTACATGAGAGATACTTTACCTGAACACCCTTTAGAAACTGAATGCGGGATCCTAAATTTAGACACTGAAAAAGGATGAGAAACGCATTGGACTTGTTGGGATAAGAAAGAAAATACATGCTACTACTTCGACAGTTATGGGTTAATATATCCAATTGAACTTACAGATTATTCAACAGATTGTTTTGATACCGTTCTCTCTACTTACAAAATACAGAAAATGGGTGTTGTAATTTGTGTACATTTATGTCTACAAATGTTAGAGTTTAGAAATGCAAGGTTTCATGCAATTCTTATAGATATTTATAAGACTTAAAATATATTTTAGAACATATACGAAAATTAATTTTTTCTTGAAAAAATGTTTTGGGGAAATATTGATGCGGCAAATTCGGTAAAGTAAAGTAGTTGGTTTTACCTTCCTGTAAAGAAAATCGTGAAAATGAAAATCTTGAAAATAATTCTGAAGGACTTGATAAAATGTACAACGAAGGAAAAGCTCACTTCAAGATTGTAATCTAGAGTCATTAAAAGATACAATTGAAGCTCGCAAAAATGAATGAACTGAATTGGAATCAATTATAAACGAGTATGAAGAGAAACATGTGACTCTGAAAAAGATTAACAACTAAAATTTTCTGATGTAGACTCTATCGTAAAATCCCTATAGTCGTTAATTTAGGAATTATTTGAAAAATTTCGTGCTCTAGAACCAAACAACGTTCCTAACTAATGAACGACCATTATGTATAAACTAAACATTGGTGAAGAAAATCAATGAAATTGATGCTAAATTTGAAAACATTTGTTCAACATGACCAAAATAGCAGATATGAAATTTCTGAGATTGATGACAATTTGAAAAGTCTCGAGTGTGGGAATTGAAAATAGAATTGACGAAAAATTGTCAATTAAAGAGTCAGCATTAACTGAACAGATTAAAGGAATTGAAGCTAAATTTGAAGTTGTGGACTCGAACATAACCAATTTGATTGATTTTGAAATTCCTGAGATTTAACAAAATTTCAAGAACCAAAAGTCAGTGATTGAGAATCAATTGGATGAAAAACTGAAGACTTAACTGAATAGACTAACTAAAATTAGTGATCAAATTGATTCAAAGAACAAATTTAATAAGTTATAGAGTTATAGAAAATGAAATAAATATGAATAATGTTGTGAACGAAAAAGAAATGAGCTTGCAGACATAACTTGATGATCAAATTGAAGAAGAACTAAAGAATTTAGGATCCACTCTGTACAGTAATATTGAGGAAAAAAGTAAAAGCTTAGAGGCACGACGAACCAAATTAAGTGATAGAAACCTGTTTGTTAGAAAAACAACAGTGGCATTAGCACCCTCATTTGTTCAGATTGACAAAAAGCTAAAAAAAAGTTTAGTCAACCATAACCTTATCCAACGAAGAAAAATTCATTGCTCTTAAAATAATGATTATGGACTTACGAACAGAGTCAGTCCTATTAAAAAAGATGGAAGAACTAGCTAAAAATTTAAATGATATAGAAAGTCTTTCCCAGAAGTTTTCAAGAGATATGTTTTCTAATCAGAATAAAATAAGTCAGTTGAAATTAATACTTCAGTATGAAACTGACACAAAATCAAAATTAACCCAGGAGGTGGAGAGTTTGAGTGAACGTGTAAACAATTCGATATCAACGAGAGTGCGAGAAAATTCAGATAATTGAAAATACTCCGTTTAAAAAATTATAAGGTTAAAATTTTTGGACAAGGAAAAACCATTGTCTTCAAAAACAGGATTTCCTAGAATAGATTTCAAATATCTTAATGATCAGAATTTCGATTTTAATTATAAAAAGATTTGTAAATATTTCTTTTTCAATTAAAGAATTTGATGATGCGAATAAAAAAATTTGTTGAAGCATTGGAAAATTTGAGGCTTCCTCTCGGAAATTAAATAGAGTTGAGAGAAAATCTTATCAATAAAAATTTTCAGTTCAGAAGTGATGCTATTCAAGCCTCACCTGATGAGAATACCACAGGTCTTCAAGAAAAAACCAATTAAATTACGCAAAATCTGGGTGAACACAGTAGAATATCTGAAGATAAAATAGAGGGTATTCGGAAGGGCACTTTAGAACACATAGAGTTCTTGAAAAAAAAGAACTGAATTAAGCTTTTGAAAGAGCAGGTAAAAAAGGTATGAGGTTAGATTATGCTGATCTAGAGGGATTATTTACCGACATTAGTTCATTTATTGAAACGTTTAGAAATAATCAACATCTAGAGGAAAGAGATTCGATTATAAATGTTAAAGAAATAGAAAATTTCAAAAAGTCAGGAGAGAACTTTGTAGATGATAATGGTGATATTAAAAACAGATTGGTAACGATTGAGAATACTTTAAGACAAGAAACGGTTAAACCATTAAATAAAAAAACAGGGTTTCAGAATGACAAAATATGGATTTCAAAAGTTTCCTGTTCGGGAGCATTTTAGAAAGTGTTTTTGTACATGAACAGCGTATTTTAGAAAGTTTAGAAAGTCATTTCGCTCTGTTCAGGAGTAACAAAAAAGGAAAGTCTGAACAAATATTCAAATTTTCCTCCAAAGACAACCAATAAAACAAAAAAATACATTAAATAATTAGGCTTAATAAAAAAGAAGATATTTTTACACATATTCAGAAAGAAGTTGCTTTCATTTCTGCAAATATGAATCAATGACAATCAGAAATTATTCATCTTGAAACATTAATAAGAAAAGATTCTTTTGAAATATCAAATTGAAAAACGTTTTCATTTGCTACAAACAGAAAATAAAAGTTGGGAAAACGAATTAAATTTTATTAGTTGAATAAAATGGTGTATGTGTGGAAAGACAGTAGGAGAAGTAGTAAAAAATTATTTTTTATTTCTTCTTCACCTAGTATGAAACGTCTCAGAGTAGGGAGGTCAAACTGGGGTAAAACATCTCCATTAGTAAAGCTTTTGTTTGAAAAGTTTGTTGATTTTAACTATTTCTTTCTAAACAGTAAATCAATACATCAACCAGAATATAATTTGTTAAAAATGCTTATGATAAAGGCTACAATCAATCTGAAATAATAGAATTATATGAATTATCGACGATTTCCTTGAAAATTTATCTATTAAACGAAACTCAAAATTAAAATTGAATATTTTCAAGAAATTACTCCTATGCCCGATCCAAGTGACGTTGAATCTAATTTGTTTTTTAATTTTTGATGATATGGCAACTGAAAAGGATCAAAGTCCGGCAGATAGCTTTTGTACAAGAGGAAAATGTATCTGTAGTTCAATTTACTTATCACAAAATTGTTATTTATAACCGAGACAAACAGTTAATTAAAACAAATGCTAACGAAGTTCTGATTCGTTTTGGGTTAGACTTGATTGAAATGATGAACATTTATACAGATATCAAATCTCAGGACGTGCCCTTGGAGAATTTAAAGAGTTTTGTTCTGAAACTTACAAAGAACCATGCAATTTTATCGTTATAAATTAAGATAGACACTCACTTCAAAGTAGGTATTTCAAAAACTTTGATAATTCATCTATTCTTTAAAAGTACTTCAAAGAGTGAAATTATTCCTAAGCATAATACTTTAAATCTTTTTTTTTATCAGAGAAAGAAATTGAAAATTATGTATGAAAACTGGTGCTGACTTTCATAATATTCCTACGATAGGAAAATAAACAGAAATATTTTTCATTAATTAAAGTCTTTTGAGATGATTAAGAAAATAGAAATTTATACCTAAAAATGAGTTGGTCGTTAGTGTAAGTAATTTCTAGTTATAAAAAGTGTCAAATATTAGTCAATAAAGCTAAATTTTATCAGATTCTGTGAGTTTACATCTTTTTATAAATAATTGTTGTAAACTGTGCCTAAACTGGCATTCTATATACTACTTTCAGTGATCTTTAAAATTGTTTCTCAATTGAACAATGTTCCTCTAAAGAGAGACGCGGCTCAAAAGAAGCTACTTATTCAAACCAACGTAATTCTTGAATGAAAAGTATTTCTTCAAAGAAACGGGTTGCTTTCGTGGGAAATATTTTTTAAAAGAAAAATGCTGATGTGAAAAGTAACGGTTAAATGAACAAAGACAGTCATTTGAAGAAAAATATTGTTACGAAGAGAAACGTTCTTTTGAAGAGAAACGTTCTTTTGAAGAGAAACGTTCTTTTGAAGAGAAACGTTCTTTTGAAGAGAACGTTGTTTTTAAGAGATCGTTGTTTTTAAGAGAAACGTTACTACGAAGAGAATACGTTTCCTTGAAGAGGAAGGTTCCTTGGGAAAAACGAGCGTTTTATCAGAGAAACCCGTTTCTTTAGAGAAACTTAGCCTACGAAAATGGAAGGTCTCAGAAAGACGTACCAATTCACTGCAGCCAAGGGAGTGAGACTAAGGGGGAAATGGGAAGGGAAACTAAGTGGCCGAGAGGGACGTACCACTAAGCACCAATTCAGTAAGTACAATTAGTACCAACGGGTATCACTAATTACTAATTCAGTAAATGCAATAAGCACCACCACACTCACTGCATTAAGCACCACTAAGCACCAGTACGCACGGTGCGCAGGTGATCACGGTGCACGGCACGACGTGTCTGGTGACTGGCGAGCAGCGGCGTCAGTACGCGGAGGAGTCGCGTCTCATGTTCCTGCTGGGGGGCACCTCGGCCATCTTCTTCTGCTGCATGACGCCCATGATCGCCCTCTCCGTCACCGTCCACTTCGCGCACCTCCAGCACAACTACTTTTACCAGGTGACTGTTTCTGCTAGGGGACTGTTGCTAGGTGCCTTCTTCTGCCAAGTGACTACTGCTCCCAGGTAACTACTGCTCCCAGTTAAGTACTGCTCCCAGGTGACTACTGCTCCCAGGTGACTACTGCTCCCAGGTGACTACTGCTCCCAGGGGACTACTGCTCCCAGGTGACTACTGCTCCCAGGTGACTACTGCTCCCAGGTGACTACTGCTCCCAGGTGACTACTGCTCCCAGGTGACCACTGCTCCCAGGTGACTACTGCTACCAGGTGACTACTGCTACCAGGTGACTACTGCTACCAGGTGACTACTGCTCCCAGGTGAACACTTCTAGGTGACTACTGCTACCAGGTGAACACTTCTAGGTGACTACTGCTGCCAGGTGAACACTTCTAGGTGACTACTGCTACCAGGTGAACACTTCTAGGTGACTACTGCTACCAGGTGAACACTTTCAGGTGACTACTGCTACCAGGTGAACACTTTCAGGTGACTACTGCTACCAGGTGAACACTTTTAGGTGACTACTGCTACCAGGTGACTACCGCTACCAGGTGACTACCGCTACCAGGTGACTACTTCTAGGTGACTACTGCTCCCAGGTGACTACTTCTACCAGGGGAACACTTCTAGGTGACTATTTCTATTAGCTGACTGCTAGATGACTACATCAACTAAGCCACTGTAAAGTGACTACATTTACCAGGTGACTGTTACTACCAAGTGACTGTTTAAACCAGGAAACTGTTTCTATCAGGTGACTAATTCAACAAGGTAACTACTTCAAATAAGTGACTACTTCTATTATGTGTCTACAAGACGACAGATTTGTGAATTGATTTAACTCACATGCATTTCGTGCTGTCGTGTCACGCTGACTCTAGAAGCCAGAGATGCTGCGTGCTTTAAGAGCTACAATTTACACGAGTTCCTTAAGTAAATTCCGAACAAATTATTCATCGTCATCAGGATAGCGAGGTTGCATTATATTGTAATGATGTATTTTGTACACCGCGCAGGATTTTTTATTGTTTGGACCGGGCCCGTGAAATTTTCCAAAATTTTAAAAATAAAGGCATTCTTGAGAAAAAGTTTCATCCTGCACGAGGCACAGCACAAAATTTCACAACGTTATATACGGTTCAGAATTGAAGGTTTTACGATGACTGGCTAACAGTTAGAATGTTTGTTCAAATCTGAGTATTATTGCTCAAGTTTCTCGAAATAAAAGGAATCAGTTCGAGTAAATAAAGAATAAAAATTTACGTCGACTAATGACGGTGATTTAATATCACAGATTATTTTTCTTTTCGAGTTCAAGCCAAATAACTTAAGAACCATTATGGTTAGCCAATATTAAACAAATAACCAATACTCAAACTTTTTTTAATTCAAGTTGTTTTTCTTTTGAATTTAAGATCTCTTCTTTTGAATTCTAAGGTTCGTTTTCAATTCAATAGCTTTTCTTTTTAATTCAAGGGCATTTCTTTTGAATTCAAAGGTTCTTATTTCAATCCCTGGGCTCTTCATTTGACTTCTAACGCTCTTCTTTTGAGGTGAAATGCTTTTCACCTCGAATGCATTTTTTTAAATTCCTGTGACTTTTTAAGCCGAAAACTTTCTTTTGAATTAGAGTATTTTTATGCCAATGCTTCCTTTCTAATTCGAATTTCTTTTCTCAAATTGATTTTTTATTCAAACGTTTTTTCATTCAAAAGTTTTTAATTCAATCCAATTTTTGATCCAAAGTTTTCCAAATCAAAACATTTTTAAATTCAAATGTTTTTTAAAATTCGATTGATTTATTTAATTAAAATACTTTTTCCTTTCATGCGATTATTCAATTAAAACATTTTTTCAGAATTCCAAACTCGTTTCTTCTGACACGCTTATTTTGGTTGCCGTGCAGATTTTCAGAGCCCTGGCGAACGTGTTGGAAGTGATGAACTTCTCGGTGACGTTTTACATCTACTGCCTCTTCTCGAAGGATTTCAGAGAAACGTTCTTTTCGTTCCTGAGAAACGCAAGCAGGAGTGCTATCCCAAAATCCTATTTGGGGTCCATGTCGCGGTTTCGAGGGGAGACCCTTAGACCCCCATAGGGGTACGCCCCCGCACAGACACCCCCACTCACGACACCCACCAATGTATGATACACGAGAGGCGGCAGCAACGAAGTGTCCGCCTGTCTAGTACCCATTTCGCAAACCCACACCGACGACAGCGGCATCAAGTCTGACTTTCAGCCCGAGGAAAGTGCCCTAAAGCCTTCAGAGTTTGTGTATAGTGTCCAAAGAAGATGGAGTGCTTGTGAAATTGAGTTAGAAGCTAATGATCAGGACCTTGGTAGTGTTTTGGACGTTTTTCTTCGGGCTTGTGCGCTTGAAGATAGAACCAACGATCAAGAACGTGGCACAGTTTTGGAAGTTCATCCTCGTGCTTGTGAACTGGAAGATAGAACAGACACCCATGAAGGTAGTAGAGTTTTGGATGCTTATCCACGTGATAGTGAAATTAACGGCAGAGCCGACACCTATGAACATGACAGAGTTTTGAACGTTGATCCTCTGTGTGTCGTAGAAAAGACCTATGAAAACGACAATAAAGGTTGTAACGGATCTCATGCAATGAACCTGAGTAAATAAACCGTTTCTCCAGATTGTGCGTAACTGTTAAGCTGCTTCTATTATGACAGTGTTGTTATGCATGAATTTGTTCGTAATGTAAATGACCTTAATTCGACGTTCTTTCTTAGCAGTTACGGAAACCTCTTTGTGCTCTAGAATTGCAACCATGGAGATGAAATATTCAACGTAGGAGTGTGAATACACGATTTTCACATGAGGAGAAACAAAAACGAGAGCTAATGCATGAATTTTCTTTCATTTCTACGACAGAAGCCAGGAAGCGGAAAAACCACACGTTTTTTCGTGGCCACGATCGTATCGGTATAAAAAGCCACCTATTGCCAGATGCAAGTTGACATGTGAGAACTTTTTAGGTTTATTTGGAAAATAGTTATATGTATCAGGTGTGCACGAAGGCATAGATGCTGGACTGTTATCAGTCACTGAGTGAAGGGTAAAGTGTAGGTTACAAGTGAACGAAAGATCTACTCGACCACAACAAATTTAATTCATGCACTCAGAAATTGCCAGTACAGAATTAATGTTACTCTATTCGATATTTTTCGATATCGGATTATTTTTCCCGAAGCGGCTATATTTATTTTGTTGCTGGTGTTTTGATTACTTTATCCAGCCCCACTTGATCTGGTCTCACTCTGTCCAGTCCCACTTTGTCCAGTCCCACTTTGGTCCAGTCCCACTTGGTCCAGTCCCACTTGGTCCAGTCCCACTTGGTCCAGTCCCACTTGGTCCAGTCCCACTTGGTCCAGTCCCACTTGGTCCAGTCCCACTTTGGTCCAGTCCCACTTTGGTCCAGTCCCACTTTGGTCCAGTCCCACTTTGGTCCAGTCCCACTTTGGTCCAGTCCCACTTGGTCCAGTCCCACTTGGTCCAGTCCCACTTCATCCGATCATGTTGTATATCCACCTCCAATTCAAATTGGGTTTCTGTCACAAACCTTGCCATTCCGGTGCCAGATGTGCAAACTGGAGATTGGCAATCTTCTCAGCAATCCAATGAGAGTGGCAGTCTAACTCGCGAAAGATAAGTTATTCTATCCGTAAGAAATTGATAATCAAATCCGCTGGAGATTGATAATCAAATCCGCTGGAGATTGATAATCAAATCCGCTGGAGATTGATAATCAAATCCGCTGGAGATTGATAATCAAATCCGCTGGAGATTGACAATCAAATCCGCTGGAGATTGATAATCAAATCCGCTGGAGATTGACAATCAAATCCGCTGGAGATTGATAGTCAAATCCGCTGGAGATAAATAACCGTGCCCAATCCAGTTGAGTCAGTTTTGATGCAGGTACCGAGACAACTTATCTGTTCTACGAATAATTGACACAATTATAAAAATCCCAAAATTTAAGTAATTGTAATTGTTATAATTATGAAGATCATAAAAATCATGGAAACTATAAAAATTATAACAATTAAAATAATTATCGTCACAAGAGAGCGAGCGAACAAAGCTTTCGCATTATTTGTTGCGTTGTGATGTGACGCAGAACGCCCTTGAAATACTTCGCCATGAGGCACAGTGACTTGCACTTTAGGTGCTTAGATTTGTAAAAGTTGAACGGATATTGCTCCTGAAGTGGATCAAGTAGAAATTACTGCTGTGTTGAATCAAGTAGATATTGCTGCTGGATTGAATCAAGTAGATATTGCTGCTGGATTGAATCAAGTAGATATTGCTGCTGGATTGAATCAAGTAGATATTGCTCCTGAAGTGAATCAAGTAGAAATTGCTGCTGGATTGAATCAAGTAGAAATTGCTGCTGGATTGAATCAAGTAGATATTGCTCCTGAAGTGAATCAAGTAGAAATTGCTGCTGGAT
>JACJUY010008003.1:0-38045 GCA_014220935.1 Platorchestia sp. MABIK
AACGGATCATTTTTCTAGTGTTTGTGAATGTTCATCAAAACCAATTTTCGGTGACGACTGTTACCCGGTTTCTCATGGTGATGGTGTTTCTAAGTACACGAAACAGATCTACGGACTGCAATGGTTAGAAGGGGGAGCTGGGATAGGTGTGTCTGAAAATTTGTAACCCTTAATGCGATTTGGTGTGCATTATTGAGCTCACGGGTTTAAGTAACTCGTACTGATATTACTATGAAATCGCAATTGTATCGAAACGAAAGGAACTTTGGTAAGCAACCAAAGCGACAACTAAATAGTCCCTGACCGAAGTTGTCGTTAACTGAGTTTATTATTATTATTGCTTCGACGAACAGCGAGTTTTAAAGTCTGTAAAGTCAGCCGTCGCTAAGGCTACGAACTCGAAGGACAAGTGGTACGTATCTTGAAATGTTGAAACAATCACTCCTGATAATTTAACTTGTACATGAGATTTTTGTTTAAGTCAGTTGAAATTAAGCTATTTCCTGCTATCATTTTTTGAATCCAAGGAAATCCTTAACGTATAACTGATAAATTTGGAATATTATTGAAGGGCATAGAAAAAACTGCTATATCATTTTGCCCACAATTTTTCAGTCTAACAAAATTAATGAATAGAAACACAAACTAAGCCTGCCTTCTTAAACCTCCTGAAAACTGAGAAACAACAGTGCTGATGAACTGAGAAAATATTCATCAGCATCACTACGGTGAAATTGGCAGATTCATTGTACAAAAGGGCATTAGATCTGAAATCTAATAGTTTATTTTGCATCGCAGTGTAATTGCATTTTTTTCACTTTCATTTTATTTCACGTGTTTTCAGATAGCGATATTTCAAAATGTTACAAAAATTTTCTCTCGCTCGCTCCTTCAAACTGTCATTCAATTGTTCACCTCAACACCCTCACTTGCTCTCATCCCTCGCTTCAGTGCGATCCAAGGCGTGGTAGTGGGAGAAAATGACTTGGATCGGCTTCAGGCAATCCTTGGCCGACTCCAGCAGCAAGACATACGGCTCTTGCACACTATCCACGCCCTTCTGGTCTACGATGAGTTGTTCAACCAGCGCACCGTCAACGTGCTGCTGCGAGGGTGCCTCACCTCGGAAAGCTCCTCCTCATGCCCCCGCCACGAACATTGCTTGTGAAATGATGAATGATGATATTTTATCTCAGCATTTGCTAAAGATAACGTTTGTATTTCAGCTGGCAAGGATACTTTCGTAAAATATTCATGCTAATTGGTTTGTTGAAGTCAAAAGGTGTCACGGTTTCTGCCTCAAAAGTTAGAGGGTTAGATGTATTCACGAGCGAAAACAAGAAGAAAAATGAATTGTAATTTATTTTAAGATGTGGCCAATTTTGGGTATGTTGGGAGAGTATGGTGAAATCTTTAAGGCATTCAACGGATTGGATTTTTTAAAACCTTAAATTTTCTCATAAGCACTAGGACCATATTTCTTTGAACTTAAAAAGTAGAGAGCGCCGATTTTTACACACGTGGCTTCGAGCAAAATCGTCAATTTCTTTGTGTACTTGGACACAAAAATAAATCTAATTTTCTTCAGAGCATTTAAAATTCATCACCAGTAAGTTTATTTACCAAATAAATTATATCAGGCTTCACACATTTTGAGAAGAAAAGTGTGAATTTATGAAATTTTCACCCGCGTGAAAACACGCGAAGTGAAGTACTGTCTCCTAATCAATATTTCATTCCCTTCATATGTATTCGTATGTTTTGTATTGAAGGCGTTTGCCTATAAACATTTGATATGTACGTTTTTAACATTTGATTAGGTTTATTTTAAATCCATACTAATGACTTTGTGAAGCATATATAGCATATATAACTGTGGAATAAATTCAACTTACACCTGTTTCATCGATTTTATTCAATAAAGCTCATGGAAACGAACCGTATAATTTGAATAGTCCAAACAGAAAGTCACTATCGAAAAACCTCTTTTTTAATGAGGCGCTTTCCAGGGCTGAATATTTTTTATAACTTCTGTGGGAGTTGGTGATCCTCTGAGATGCAAAACCACAGCACGGCTTGAGCTTTCCTCCAACCGTCCCTCAGAGAGATAAAACTAATGCATCTGTGACAATATGTTCTCTCAGGGAGAAAATACGAAGTCTCGAGCTAAGAGTAAGGTAGGACTTTCCCATGTTGAAATCAAACACGTTTCTTTGTTGTTAGATTTTTTTCGGCTCTCCGCTGTCCTACTTTTCTCACCTACAGCTTTATCCTACTTTTTCATTTTTTCAACATATTGTTTTTACGCGTAGAGTTTTTGCTAGGGAACGCATATTGTGCATAGATTTCCTGTTCTGTAAACTCCACCCTAAATAATGCCTTCATCCTTCCTCTCTACAGGACACCTTTAATTATTGTGGGTGGGGAGGCTTGAACTAACTTACATAGCATTTGTTCCAGACCTTCTTGATTTGATACAATGCTGCACTTGTTCTGTAATCCGTACTTCCACATTTCTTATAGTTCCATAAGCTCGTTAACGAACTCGCTGGTTCTACGAACGTTTGTGGGGGAACACCACACCTTGTACATCCATCACCTAATACCCTCAACTCCGAACTGAATGGTGCCTTCTGCCTTCCTTTCTTTGGAGCACCTCTGTTGTGATTATTGAGGCAAAAATTAACTTATCTAACTTTCACCGGTGTCAAATGCGTCAAGGGTGTGTTATGCAGTAGTGAAAATTTCGAGAAAATTTCGACGTTTTTTCGTGTAGATTTGCCGCAGACATAATACATGAAGATTTTTAGGGTTGAGGAAGCCTTTCAAATGACATTCGGAAAATCAATTTAACCCTGAACAGCCCCACGCACCATACATGGCACACTCGCTAAAAGTGGTTACACAATCATTTTAGCACTAAATTTGTGCCGTAGTGTAATTTTTTGAAGCTTTCTTGTGAATGGCAGTTCCGTCCCCATTCTGATGTTGGCAATAACCTGATGCCAGCGTCAGTCTAACAACAGTGGTTGTAATATTGGGAATATGAGTGAACAAATTTAGGCTGAAGTAAGTTAAGAAAGAATTGCCGCCCAAACAAAGAAAACTCATTTCTGACGCCTAGAGTACGCTGCATGGTCAAACGGTTAAATCAGCTTCGTTTTCCAGCCGCTGCTCGAAACTTTCTCTTCATGATTCTCAAACTTCAGAAACGAAACTTTAGGACTGTTATCGTTAACTCTAGTCTAACATCATGTCTGAGTATTTTATTCATTGAAACTTTCGCCAAATTCAATATACTGTCTCAACGGCTTGGAGAAGAATTAGAAAAAGATAATTGCCTCTGCTGCTGTATAAGGCAGTAAAAATATCGGAATAGTCTTCAGTGACCTCTTGATTATTTGAAAATTCTTCGTGTACTTAAGGACTTCATTTGCGTAACTAATTGCTAATTTTTCCGTAAACGTGATTTTTGCATCAATTCATTTTTCTTAGGGGTGCAGCATACAACAGGAAACGTTTGTTGTTTGGCTATAAAATCTAGCCTTGATAACCTAAGGGTCGCAGCCGAAAAGAAAAAATACAACTTTTGATTGTACTTTTTCAGTATTTTTTTAGTTTTCAGAGTATTTAAAAGGAAATACTCGGTGCAGAAAGAACCAGGGAAAGAGATTTTTTCTGCGTATCGAAAACGAAATAAATGGTACTTTTGTATTTTCACATTGTCCTCTATTGATCAGCTTTGTTGTGAACCCGTACGAGTGAAATATTTTGATCTTTTCCATGCCGATAGTAAAACCTTGGTAGCTCCTTCGTTTAAACAAAACTGATCAGCGAGCAGAGACATGTTTGAATAAATTTGAATTAACTTTGATTGTAAATTTCAATCCACACCTGCGCACATTCATTTCAGTTCTAAGAATTTTCACGTATTCCCAGCTTTTGGAAAACCTTTACCCAGCAAAGAAAAAAAGTTGTACAGCGGCGTTGACTATATTTGAATCGCTCACCAAGAGACAATCATCAAAGTAATACTTGAAGAGAATGATGCATCATTTAAAGCACCATTCTCTTCAATCATTACTTTGGTGATTGCCCCTTGGTGAGCGATTCAAAAATTGCCAACGCCGCTGGGTAGCTTTGCTTTCCTTGTTCGGCAAAGAGTTTTTCAAAGCCTGGGAGTTGTACCCGATGGGTAAATAATGACGAGAAAGATGACAAGCCCTCATAAACGCCCCTCGCCTTGTCGTGGAGAGAGGGCTTGAGTGTTGCAGAGATGGTTTGAGGCTATACTGTCGGGACTTAAGTCCCGGTAGTTCTAACCATGGCAGGCTTGGTCAACCGGAATAGCAAGACGAAAGAGGGGCCATGGCCCTACATACAATGTCACGTGGAAACCACATGGTCAGTTGCTGGTTTCGTGGATTTGAGCTGGCAAAATGGATTTGCCACTGAATATACTCATAATAGCCATATTAGCACATTGCATGCTGGATTTGACACGTGGCTTCCACGTGGGATTTCCTATCAGCTACCACATTGACTTTAAATGAATTTTTCCACATGGTAGGCACGTATGTTCGCAACGTACATACCTGCTTTTGAACGGCCATAAAAAAAACATTGTATATACAGAATAAAATTGCTGTTATTCGTTTTTTGGTAAAATCGCATAAATAGCTTTCAGAGTACATATTAAAAACTGCATTTATAACCAATTAATTGCCCGTTTAAACGTCTGATTAGTCCCAAATTTAACTGCTATTTGCTTCTGGCTCAAAAAAAATATACTGTATAATTTGTTGTATTCAAGATCAAGCTGAGATAAAAGAAATTCCGTGTTCTATAAAATCTAACATTCGCCTTTTCAAGACTTAATTGTGTATAATTCATTTACAATGCTCAATTTAAACATTTGTAATAACTAATAAAGTTATCATGGCCTGCGAAATATATGCTGATAATATCAATGAACAAAATATTGTGATGATTGAATTTATGTGCGTGAGCTACCATTTCAAAAACTTTCATTTGATAATACTAGAGGACAGAACACACCAATAAGTAAAATGATACACACACATGTAACTATTTGGATAAGTTTTGGCGTTTCGATTTCGAAAGCATGGGCGCGCATCTGGCAGCTGTTCAGACTTGATTTCACGGATCCCCCTCCCCTGCCCCCCCTCTCAGACGCTTGGCGCCCAGGTTCAACTTCAGTGTTCCGTCACTCGTGACCGTGTCACCGTTACTTAGTTCAGCTCGAGACGTGATCAGTGCTAATTGTGCTCCAATATATTCCAAGGAACATCATTCAATTCACTGTGTTAGTGAATCTTAGTGAATGAAAAGGATAATTAATGAGACAAGCTTTTCACTGTCGACATTGGAAACATTAAATCTGAGCATAGTTCTGATTCGCTGCTGGTTAAGACGATGTAGCTGGTAAATTATGTTCCATTACTTGCTGCTGAACTGTAGCTAACCTCGGTCATTAACAACATCTGATTTTAATGCAATATTTTCTCTCACAAGTACTCTGTTGTGATGGGAAGCGATAATTTACTGGAAATCGTGTAAGATGATTATTCAGAGTTTTAATTCGTATACATGTGGAAGCATTTCGATGGTAATGATGACTCAAGCCATTCCTCCACCTTCGCTGAAAGAATATTATAGCTTTTAATTCACATTGTTGAACCAAACTAGTTATAGTTGAAATGGTATTTTTGAACGTATTTTCTCAACTGTTTACTGTGGTACTGTGGTATTTGAGCAAGAAAAAATATAAATATACGTAAGCATTTTAATATGAAATGATGAGAAATCCATCTGTACAATTATTTGCTTTGTAAAATTTTGTTACTTATTTCTCATTTCGTGATTTACTTCGTTGACCTTCATTTTGAGGGTTTATCAGTCTTCACAATATGGATAAGGTTTGTTAGTATAATTCATTTTGTCAATGTTTTGCCTTGAAACAATGTGAATGTATAAAGCACAAATTTACACCTTCAAAGACATATCCATGTATAAACAACTATTATATATGAATTTGAATGTATTGGAAGTGAATTCTTATAAAATGTTTATGCATTTGAAAGTTTAATTCATTCTTCATAGTTCATTTACATGAAATCTTGATGTTTCCAATTTGGAAATTAAAGTTTGCGCAGCAATTATGTCTATGGAATTTAATTTGCTTTTAAGAAATGTGTACAAAATTCAAGAATGAACAATTCAGCTAGTACAATTTCTTGATTTTGAATGATGAAGTTTGCGCTGCTATTTTATTATAGGAATTTGACTTGCTTCAATAAAAAGTAACAATTCATAACTAAAAAATTCATGTAGTATAATGTTTTTTTGAGTTTGAATATGAGCTGCCATAGTATTAGTGGACTTTAATTTTTTTAAATCGTAGTGAAATTAAACAAAAAATTACTACCTGACGGCCAGTTTTTTCCATTCCAAATTAATTTGGCGGATGGCTGCTCCAGAAAAATTCATAAACGTGCTTTCACCACGAATACCTTTACCCGGTGTCGCACAAAAATATCCCCAACATTTTAATTGGTTGCATCTCCGCTTTAAATTAGCGTATTTGAATTGTCTTTTTCACAATGTAGTAAATTTTGTTTCCTTTTCGAATAATTTAAGTTCTCAAAATCGTTTAATAACCATTTTACAGTGATCGATTTACTGAAAGAAGTAGAAAAACTAATTGTTCAAATTAAAATATTTTAAAATAACACTGGTGTTCTTCTTCATTTCTCAATACCTTCTGTTAAAAACTATTTCACAATGATGTATCCTACATACCACCAAGTATTTGAACCCTCTGATAGGTTATTCATTTCCTTATATATATTTCATCATTTGAAGAAACCTAAAATGCAGCTCACAAACGATCAAAGAATGTTCATCGCTTGGAATATGAAGCAACCAAAAACTGTGAAAAAGTTAGAAAAGCATCTAATGAAAAATTCCCGGAACAGAACTCACCCGATAAGAAGACTGTATCGCACAGTTAGAAAATTAGAAAGAAAATTGAATGCTCTTCTAACTCTTTCACAGTTTTTCGTTGCTTCGTATTCCAATACGCTGAAAATTTTGTAATCATTAGTGAGCTGCATTTTAGGTGCCTTCAAATGATGAAATATGGTAGTAAATAACCTCTCATAGGGCTTAAATACTTGGTATGTAGGGTGTATCATTGTGAAATTATTTTTAACAGTTGGTATTGAGAAATGAAGAAGAAAACCTCCGTTGTTTTTAAAACTTTTCCTTTTTCCTTTGAACAATTAGTTTTTCTACCTCTTCTAGTAAATCGATCACTGTAAAGTAGCTATTAAACGATTTTCAAAAACTTAAATTATTCGAAAAGGAAACAAAACGCCCACCATTAAGTGTAGAGACACACCAGAAGGCTACCGACCACCCGGGGGCTTTCTTCTGGCCTGAGCCAGCTGGGATAAGTGGGGGGAAACCCCCACCGATAAGGAAGTAAAATTCTGTGCTTGCGGCTCCTTAAAATGAACACCCAGTTGAACACCTTGACGACGACCTGGCACTTTCTTCGGTTCCCGCGGGGAGATCCCCAAAGGTCCTGACGCTGCAGTAACTCTGACCTCAAAATTACAGTCACCTCTGCCTTTGAGTGGAGGTAGACACCTGATTCCGGCCAGAACCAAACAACGATAAGTTCTCAAGCAGGAACATCTACAGTTGCTACTCTGGAGCCCTACGAAATGCCTAAAAGAAGGAAGCTCAAGCATTCTCGCCCATGCTCTCAGCCGCTTTCCCTCAAGCACCTTCTCCAGCTGGAGCAAGGAAAAGAGTTCCTCATTTTCCCGTCTACCACGCCGTCACCTTCTCAGAAGCTGACTTGAATAAAGACCTGGATGTACTTTCTGTTGACAGGGATCTGAAATTGAAACTAGGTTCTCCCAAATCAATTCAAAAAATATCCAAGACGCTTTGCTAATCTAGCTGGCTGCCGTAGGCCAGCTCAGCAGTCGCCACACTATTACACACCTCGGAGCCAATCGCACTCAAGTCCAACCTTACTCTATCCTCAATACTGTTAAGGGCACAGTTCACCGCCACACCTTTTCCAACATCCCCGAAACAGACCTGTTAGAGGCCCTACGGGACCAAGGAGTCATCCAACTAGAAAGGCAAAAATCCCGAATAGATGGGGAACTTGAACCTACTCACCGGTATGTGCTCACATTCAACTGCACATACCTTCGACTCGTAATGCAGCTGTGTGATTAGCATGCGGAGTACGTCCGGCCTTATTTCGCGAACCCTATTCGGTTTACTCTGTGCCAAAAGTTGGGGCACACCAAAAAACGGTGCCGACAGATCACCGACGTTTGTGCACGGTACAGAACTTTGGGACACCACTCACGCACATGTGTCCAGACGCCATCCTGTGTGAATTGTGGAGAGGCTCACTCGTCAAGCAGCCCATCTGGTCCACACTACTTTTTCCGGAAGGAAATTATTTCCACAATGATAAAACAGCACACCATATACGGCATCGCCAAAGCCCAAGTCCCTGACTGGTACAAGGTGCAAAGCCACTCTTACAGCTTTGCAGTACAGCGACCGCCGAGAGAAACGCCGGTGACGGCCCCTGGGGCAAGGACTAGCTCCCTCAGAACCTCTCAGGCCAGGTACGGCTCATTCAGTGATCACTTCCTCGGCAGTCGAACTGAAGCCACTAGACCACTCAACCTTGTTTTCTCATCAGGTTATCTCTCCACACAGGAACCCAGCGCCCAACCTGAAGTCCCATGATGAGCAAGAACTTGACTCCACAACGGCCCAAATTTCAAGTGATGACCAACGGGACATCACAACCCGAGCGCACTACACCTTTAAGTGTATCCCATCAGACACTGTGCAGCTTCAGAATGACTGACGGGAACAACGGCACAGGACAGCCTCACCTACAGTCCTTGAATTAAAAAAAAAACATTAAATGGGACAACCGAAGTGGCCATTTGTAGACAAAGGATGACTATTCCGCCTGCCCGGGTAGTAAATAAAATGGGATCGCAAGTACTAAGGGTTAAGAAAAAGGACAGTTTCAGTATAGATATTGCTTTCAGCAAGCTAGTTAGCATTAATTATAGATTCGAGTTAGAACTTGAGCTTGGCGGGAAACAGAACGAGTTGGGGGCATGCTACGCCAGCAGCCACCTCACTGCCCATGCCAGCCGCTCGCCGATCCTTCCTCGAGTCTCGAAGCTGAAAGCGAAGAATGATAAATAGTATACAGGCACCTGATGTTTATTTTACTGTAGAGAGAATTGAAGGAATTAATTTAGATTTGTTTGAAGAACCACCATCAAACATGCGACACTTCAATATATTGCTCAGAGAATGAAAAATATTGGTTCGAGTCCTAGAGAAATCTCATAATATAAATGGCAGGGGTTCGGAAACTTTAGGATTTCGGCACGACCGGCAAGCTTCCTCACCTCAAGGCAGAACACCTCGAAGAGTAGATCCCCTGGGTGTGGATTTACGTCCGCCTGTCCCCAGTCTGGTAAGTGGAGCAGCGTGGAAGACAAGCGCCTCCAGCAGGTAAGTGAGGAGCAGCGTGGAAGGCGAGCAGCGTGGAAGGCGAGCACCTCCAGCAGGTAAGTGAGAAGCAGCGTGGAAGACGAGCGCCTTCAGTAGGTAAGCAATTACCTACGGTGCTCTCTGAAATTTACGCTGTCTGGTAGAGTATATCGTTTAAATGCGCAGTTAATAACGATGGAGGTAGAGGGTTGGAGGTCTGCGAAAGTCTGATTATTGATGCTCACGCACGCTACAGTACACTTTCCATCTACCGTCAGACGTCAAGAAGATCTGCAACTGCCGTACCAAGAAATCGCTTCCTCTATCCTGCCCTTTATTTCTTGAATATAAAAGGACCAAACTTAATGTTCTTAAACCTAGCTTAATCTAGCTTAAATCTAATTGGCGCGCTCGCAGAATAAAACGAACAAGCCAGCACGCCGAACTAAGGCTAGAAATTCGTACACCGGGGATATATCTCCGGTTCTTCGCGTCAGTTTCCATCTCCGGTACCTCACTTCTGGCAGGGCGTCAGTGGAGGGACTGCTTGGGATGCGCAGGGGCCGAAACTATCAGCTAGAACGGGCGGCGGCCTTCTTCAAATAAGCCCGGAAGGCGCACAAGCAAAGTGCTCTCTCTTTGCATCCTTGAGCTCAAAGGCAAGTTCTCAGGAACGGCCTGAGCTTGGGATGCCTACTCCATAATCTCCACTTAATTAACCCTCGGAATCACCCTCATCTAACTCAAGCAGTAACGAGGAGCCACCATGCCTCTCTTGTTTTCAATCTTCAAAGCCTAAACCCTGAACCCGAAATGCACGCATCGTCTAGCTGTCACAGCCGCACTCTCTCTCACACTCTAACTCCAAAAAAATGGAAGTCTCTTCTTTGAACCAACGAGAACGGGACCCCTCACCATACCAGTAGCATTATACTTTAACTTCAAAAAAGAAACACAACCGTCCACCCGACCAGCCAGCAGACAAGTGAAACGCTTCAGTTACTGTCCTTTACTCCTCTTACCCAGACAGACCGTAATCTCATAAATGCTCGCAAAGAATTGCAAAAATCATACAATGGAACATACAGTCTTATCACATGAAATTCAATGATCTCAAGGTCCTTCTTCACAACGAAAATTCAATCTGCGTATGCCTTCAGGAAACCCTCCTGACTGGGTCCTGTGCATATCCCTCTTTACATTTTCGCCTCGAACTTTCAGCCTCTGTTCATGATGATGACCATGAACAAGGATCAGCAATCCTAGTACACCAAAAATACCTTTTTATCTCTTTCCATTAGATCCAAATCTTCAGGCAGTAGCCATAAATATCCATCTACCAGCCAATACATCCACCGTATGTTCCCTAGCTGTACCTCTCCCACTTGGATGTCTTAGCCCGCGATCTCATCCACCTCATTGAGCAGCTGCCACCGCCATTCCTGCTCATGAGAACATAAATGCAAGCGACTCCTTGTGGGTTCTCCCCGAGAACCAACCGGAGGAGCAGACAGATAGCAGACCTTCTCTTTTCCCATGACATTTCCCTTTTGAATACCAGCTCACCAACACATTTTTATTCACGAACATGATCTTTCTCAATAATTGACGTGGCCATATGCTCTTCGGGGGCTTCACAAGATTTAACCTTCGAAGTCCAGGACGACCTGTATGACAGTGACCATTACCCAATTAGAGTCACTCTTCGTCGTACCACTCCGCTCCAAACGAGACGGCATTATAGTGTCCATTAGGCGAACTGGTCACTTTACAGAGATCTCACAAAGGTTGATGGGCCTAGAAACCTAGACAACTCTGTCGACGCACTCCTTAATCAAATAGAAAACAAGATCGAGACGGCGGCATATGCAGCCATTCCTCAAACCTCAGGCAAATTCATGAAACCTCCTGTCCCTTGGTCGACAGCTGAGTGCCAACGAGCGTTACAACGGCACCGCCAATCAGGGAGGAAACTACGCAGCCCTTCATCTGTAACTATCAAAATTGCATTCAACAGAGCACGCGCGCAGTGTAAAGATGTATTTTTCAACAGCAGAAAGCACTCCTGGCAAAACTATCTGCCTACTATCAACTCTCATGCCTCACCCACTAAAATGTGCACATAGTCTTGGTCTGATCTCTGCGTATCCTAGACACTATAGTCTTGGACCCTAATCAAAACAAACATCGGCATCTTAGGATGCTTTATTTCCAATCAAGCCTGATACATATGATCTTAAGCATTGGTTTTTCAAATGTCTTATAACTAACACTATATATAGGACACCATGACTGTTCCCCTGTGAAGTCGGTACCCATTTCCGACACCTGGGTTGAGTGGGGTATTGTGCTTGAGCTCTCCCTTATACCCAACAGGGAAAATCGCCGCGCCAGTGCCGTGATATGAACCCTCGTCTCCAACATGCAAGGCCGATCCCTTAACCACTGTACCACTGCGAGCACAAGTGAGTGATAGCTTTGCTGCTCACTACTCTCTTGATTTCGGGTTCCAGCGAGCAAGTCCTGCTTTTCTCACTTATAAATTCTCCGCTGAGATCCAAACTCTCAACTTTGCAGCAACCTCTCACCTACTGTATGACGACCTTATCACTTCTGAAGTTTCACTCTAACTTGTCGCGCTGCACAGATAGCAGTTGGGGTCAAGACGGCATCACCTATTCAATAATAAAATCGGCTGATCTTGCACTGCAGCAGCTAATACTTCACCTGTACGACCAAATCGAACTCACGCACTCATATCCCAACTCATGGAAAATCGCTACCATAATCCCCACCCTCAAACCAGGCACAGATCCCCACGTTCCAAGCTCGTACAGACTGATCTCTCTCTTGAGTACACTGTGCAAACTGCTTGAGAAAATTCTCAACACCAGACTGGCATGGTTCTTAAAGCGGGAAAACCACATAAACCCTATTCAGTCTGGCTTCTGCCACAATCGCAGTACTTCAGATAACTTGACCCAGCTGGAAACAGCTCTTCGAGAATCCTTTGCCACACGACATTTTGTAGCAGTCTTCTTCAAGCTGTATAAAGCTTGCGAAACCGCCTGGCGATACGACATCCTTCGATCCCTATACTCCTTTGGAATGAGCAGATATTTGGCATACCTCATGGCCAACTTTCTTCGTGATCGACGTATCAGAGTGCGGATCGGATCAGCCATATCGATGCTCTACCCAGCCGAAGGAGGTATATCCCAAGGCAGTGTACAGTGGCCGCAAAAAAAAACACACATTATCGGAGCAACTCACGCGAAACAGCGAGTACATTTTTATTACGTTAGCGCCATAGTAATAGTAGGAGGAGCTAAGGAGTGACGTAGCACCTACGTGAAAGACTGACATGCTTCCCTGCGGCTGCCACAGCAAGCATCAGGGAGCGTCAAAAAGCTCGGTGAGGGACGATCAAATTTACGCGCTCGTTTGTGCTCGCTTTTGCGCTTTTTCACCAACTTTGAAGGCCTTTAACTCCACAACCACTTGCCACAATGGAACGAAATCAACTTACAATGGAGGAGAAGACTTGTGCCATCTCCCTACTGGAGCAGGGGTGGTCTGTGATACGCGTGGCCGTAGAACTGAAGGTAACAAAAAAGTCGTCTACAACCCAAAGAAGGCAGCCGCCAGCATCCCACCCGGCACCATTCCACCACGAAAGAAGGGCTCTGGAGCATCAAGAAAGACCAGTCCACGAAAGGACATGGTCTTAAAGCGTGAGGTGTTAGCTGAATCACCCATTACTGCCGTGGAACTAAAGGAGAAGCACCCTTCGTGGTGGACTGGTGCCGGGTGTGACGCTGGTGGCTGCCTTCTCTGGGTTGTTGACGACCTTTCTTGTCACCTTCAGGTCTACGGCCACGCGTATCACAGACCACTCCTGCTTCAGAAGGGTGATAACACGAGTTTTCTTCTTTCTTGTAAGTTTATTTCGTCCCATTGTGGCCAGTGGTAGTGGAGTTATGGGCCGTCAAATTTGATGAAAAAGTGCAAAGGCGAGCACTGAGGAGCGCGTAAATTTGATCCTCCCTCACCTAGCTTTTTGAAGCTCCCTGATCCTTGCTCTGGCAAGGAAGCATGAAGTCAGTCTATCACTTAAGTGCTACATCACTCCCTAGCTCCTCCCACTATTCCTATGGCGGTAACGCAATAAAAATGTACACGCGGTTTCGCGTGGGTTGCGCCGATAATGTGTACTTTTTGCGACCACTGTACTATCCTGAACCTTGTTTCTTGTAGCTGTGAGCAGCTTCCTTACCCCCTTCTGTTGGAGCCTCACTATATGTGGACGACTTCACGATCTACTCTGCTGGAGCCTCCACGCGAGTTGTCGAACGTCAACTCCAACTTGCAATGAACTCGCTCACCTACTGGGGTTAACAAACAGGATTCCAGTTCAACGCTGAAAAGACCGTATCCATACATATCTGTCGCCGACACCACTGTCCCAAAACGACCCATACTCTAACAATGAATGGTCATCCTAGGACTGATTTTTGAGCGTTTCCTCACCTGGAGGCCGCAAATCCAAGACCTGAAGTGGCGTTGTAATTCAACCGTCAATTTAATGAAGCTACTTTCCCATTAATCATGTGGCGCAGATAAGGTTTCCTTACTCCGACTCTACATAACCCTGCTTTAGCATAAACTGGATTATTGAGTGGAGGTTTACTTCTAATCAGCACCGTCCGTTTTAGGGTGCGTTCACACTACGAGCGGAGCAGAGCGGCGATAATATTTGTACATGTTTGAATGCAGAAACGCTCGGCTGTTCACACTACTAGCGGAGCTCGGGAAATTCGTTGGGATTTTTTGACGCTCGCGGCGAGCGTTTCTCATCGGCTAAGCCTTTGGATCGTCAAATCTTACAGGGGTAGAATTGTCGTTTTATTTCAAAAAGTTTAATATATGACTAATAATTTGTACAACTAATCATATGACAACTGTAACTGATAGTGTAGCATGCAAAATTTTTGTCTATTTCTGCCCATTTGGGTTCATTAACCATTTATTTCTTTTTTCTTCGGCTTGTTTTTATTTTTTATTTTATTACTGCTTCAATTTAAGGAATCTTCTTTTATTTTCCTTGTTATGTAGTCTTAATTTTCTTGTTATGCCATGTATTTTATTTTATGATCTTGCTAAGGGAATAATTATGTACGATTTTTTAATAAAGTTTTCATTTTTTCCGTAAAATGGGAGGAAAAGGAGGTCGTAGGATGAGAAGGAGGCATCAATGAGTGTCTTAAACAATTAAACAATTTTAACCGTTTATTTACCACAGGTGTTACAGAGTTAGAAAGTTTCTTAAGTGTAGTACAATGGTCACATTTGCGTATGTGACCTGTGGGCCCGAACAAGTTCAGCGACTTCTTGGGCATCCTACCATCACGTATTCTAAGGTGTACAATAAAGTTTAACCTAATTCACTTATCTAGTTTCATTTGATTGATCAATGAGATAATTAACTCGATATTTGATGCTTCATTTCACAATATAGGTCATATGGACTATATTTAAAAGTATATTCGATAAACGATTTAAGAACAGACTGAAGATAGGCAATATAAACCATGACAAATAACATTATTAGGATCAGACATGTAGGAGGCAAGATTTGACTTGGGGATCTTACACGACTAGTATTCTGATAGGATGTGAGACTCAAGATTTCTTTTGAATTCTTTGTTAGAATTACTTTCACGGATCTCCTCAGGTATTGAGTTCCAAGTTGTAGTTCCAACGAAGAGGATACTTTCTTGCGACCAAGGCTTTGAATAATAAGGAAGCATGAATTTACTTCTATTTCGGGTAATATGGTCATGATGGCCAGTTTGCGCAGTTAATAATTGTTTTAGGCTATTGTCGCCATCATTTGTTAATGTTTTGTGAATGAAATTACAAATGGAGATTTTGTAGAGATCCGAAAGTTTTATTATTTGTAAATTTTTGAATGAATCATTTGTGTGAGCATTATATTCTAGGTTCTTTACCACTCTGATGGCTCTTTATTGCAGAGTAAAAATTTTATTGGTTTTATTTTTATCAGTTCCGTGCCATGCTTCTATTCCGAATTGCAGGTATGGTGAAATGAGCGTTCGGTAGAGCATTTGTAAGGCTGATTCAGGGAGGAAATTCTTGACTTTATTTAGGATTCCGATGGATTTTGATAATTTAGAACTAATATGAGCGATGTGCTCTTTGCAGGTCAGATGTTTATCTATTATGATGCCCAGAAATTTACATGAGTTGGTTTCCTCGATTTCACCTTCGCCAATTTTAATGCGTGGGAGAGATATATTTTCATTGTATGAGAATGTAATATATTTTGTTTTATCGAAATTAAGGCTCATTTTATTAGCTTTAATCCACGGTGAAACCTTGTGGAGTTCATTATTTATACTCTCCGCAATCATAGCGGGATTTTGGTGTGGAAGGACCGCAGATAGCGTGCTGTCATCGGCAAAAAGTATGAATTTGAAAAATGATGTAGATTTAAAAATATCATTGATAAAAATCAGAAATAGAAAAGGCCCAAGAACAGATCCTTGTGGAACTACATGGCTAATTGTCAGTGGGTCCGATTTTGCGTCGTCAATGACAACGTATCGCTACCGATTCGTTAGGTATGATCTGAACCAATCATGGGCAACTCCTCGAATGCCTTAACAGTGTAGTTTCGAGAGTTATATGTTATGGTCCACACAATCGAATGCTTTTCGAAAGTCAAGAAATACAGAGAAGACAGGCTTTCCTTCATCTATATTTAAATAAAGGAATTGTAAATGATTTAATATTGCCTGTGTTGTTGATTTTTAACAACGAAAGCCGTATTGTTTATCAAAGAGAAATGATTTTTGTTCAAAATAAGAGTACACTTTTATACACTATGTTTTCGAATACCTTGCTAATAATTAATAGCACGGAGATAGGCCTATAATTGTTTACACAGGATTTTTCATCATTTTGAAAGATAGGGGTTACTCTAGCAACTTTGAGGGAGTTCGGGAAAGTGCCTAGGAGGAGAGACTGGTTAATAATATTGGATATCAGCGGGGCGACAATATCTGCAATAATTTTAAGTACTTTAGTCGGAAACGTTTGTAACCCACTCGATTTATTTTTCAAGTTGTTTATGCACGCAATTACGTCGGAAGAGTTTGTAAACGTAAAGAAAAAGGGGTTGTGTTCTCGACAGGATCCATGTATTCCAGGTGATCAGTAGGTTCACTTGGAATATCATCAGCTATAGTTTTCCCTACGTGTACGAAGAAATTGTTGAAGAGATTAGCAATTTCTTTCTTTTCATGGAATTTTACATTATCTTGAACAACATTTTCAATAAACTTTTTATCGGCGTTATTCAGTTTACAGCAAGAGTTAAGGAGGCGCCAAGTCTTTTTAACGTCAGTTTTAAATCGAGTAAACTTGAGCGTAAAGTAGTTTTTTTTATGTTCTTATCTGGTTTGTCACATAGTTTCTGAATCGGTTATATGTTTCTCTAGATTTTCGCCCTTCGTAAAGGAGGGCTAGGTATGCTTGACGTTTCTTTATATTTATCATGATGTCTCGAGTAATCCATGGCTTTTGTTTATTTTTTGGGTAACTGAACGAGTTAAAATTGGGAACATTGATGGTATGCGGTCATTACAGTTTCAGTCAACTTTACTACTGCTTCATCAATGCTCGTTGCATTATTGTGTTGAGAGAGGTGCAATGTTGGCATTGATTTTTCTAGAACGGTGAGCATTTCTTCTAAATTTGATTCATTTACTTTAAGATTTGAGTAGGTTTCAGCCCGTGGTTCGGTGCAAACAATATATACATTTTTCTTTATAAGAAAAATTGGAAAATGATCCGATAACTCAGAAGTAATTATTCCAGCAAGAAAATCAGTTGGGTCTGTCATAAAGAAATTGTCAAGCAGCGTTGCACATTCTGAGGATATTCGTGTAGGCTTTGTGATGATCGGAAGGAAGGATTTAGACTGAAAGGCATTTAGGAAATTAGAGATTGGCTCATAGCTTTCATGTTTCAGTAAATCATAATTGAAGTCATCGCATATTATTATGTCATTGTATAAGGACCTGTTGAACTGAGAAATAATACAATTTAGCTCATTCAGGAAGGATATAGGACAGGCTGTAGGAGGCCTATACACCGTTCCAAGCACAATTCGTTTGCCATTTCTAGACAGTTCTACGAAGAGTGATTCTATATGATCCCGATTCGTTGTTGCACTTGCTATGATTCTCGAGTCTATGTGGTTAGATATTTACGTACTGATGCCTCCGCCTCGCTTGTTTTGTCGTAGCGAATGGTAATTGTGATAATTTTCAAATCGAATCATGTCGTTGGTTGAGTCATCTAGCCAGCTTTCGGTGAAGCTAATCACGTCTAGGTTATACTTAAGTTCAGTAATAGTACATTGTATCTCTTCCATTTTTGGATAGAGTGACCTACAGTTCCAACACAGGAGTGAGAAATCCTGGCGAGTTATTCGTACAGTTTCATTGAATTTTGATATATTAGTATACCTACACTCTTGAGAGTCGTTTAGGTTTGGATATAGTCTGTTCAAATGATTGAGATCTGGATCGGTTTTATCGACTCCATCAGCGTGATCAGTCATTTAAAATTAGTAAACAGTAAGCAGTAAGTAATATATGACTTAAAAACAAAATGCAGAGTAGAAATTAAAAGGATGTTCCTGTCTAAAAGCTAGCTTAGGAAGTATGAGAGTATAGAGTGAAAAATCTAGTGCGATTTCCTGAGTACACATATACTCACTCCATGAGCGAATAATATTGGAGTTCAATATCACAACACTGGCTGGTGCGTACAAATTGCTGAGGGAGTTGTTCACAAAGTTTACATACAACAGGTAATAAGTTTTTAAAAATTTTGACGACAACGACTTAATCAGCTAATATGGTTTACAAGTAATATTAACTTAAGTGGTAAAAAAAATTTCACATAAATAATGTAGGAAAGCGAACAAGGTGGAAATATAAATTTTATAATAACATTGGTAGGTAAAAATTGCTGATGTTGTTCCAAAGTTCACAAACAGCTGTCATAAATGTTAACATACATCTGTTATACATTTGCCAAGATTGAGGTGAAACTGATATCTAATTGAGGTGAGACTGACATGATATCTAATTGAGGTGATCACCCAATTAAGCCTAGTCACCCATGACCTGTTTCGATGAAATGTTCAGGTGTAGCATCAGGTATTGGTCGAGTTGTTCTGGCGTGTTGATCTGACGAGGTCTTGAATCCGGGTCTCCGGGGTTAGATACGAAGATGTTTCCGTCCTGAGTTCTTGGGAATCCAATTTTCTCCGGAAATTTCCTTCTTGCGACTCGCAAAGTGTACATGGTCTTAGCTCGTGAAGGTATGAGATATTCATTGATGAAGAACATTGGTTACTTTTCTCGGCAGGCGGTGAGAATTTCACGTTTCTTGTTATGATGTTTTAGTTCAATTGCAATGTTTCTTCGATCTTCGTTCCCAGTTATTGTTTTTTTCCCCATTCTGTAAGCTGACGTGATGTCAGTGTCGCAGAGGTCGATGCTGATATTGTCCTTCAGGAGCTGGCAGACTGTATCTTTGCAGCTTTCGTTTGTGTGTGATTGCGGTAGTTCCCTCCCAGAAATGACGAGAGTGCATTTTCTGTCTTCTAAATCCCGGCGCTGATCATTTTTCTCCATGCGGTCGAGACGGGAGGCTAAGCTACTAATTTTTTCATTCTGTTCTGGTAGAATTTCCTTGTGTTCTGCTTCTTTTCCCGCCATTGTTTCAAATAGTGTTTTAATGTTGCTTATTTCGCTTCGCATTTTTTCCATTTCACTATTAAATTTTGTCATTACTGAGTCAAAGTATGTTATGAGGACGGAGACCACTTCCTTGCCGTCTTTCGTTAGGCTAGAAACATCGGGATATTCACCAAACTTCGACTGAAACTCACTGCTGTTGTTGTTGTTGTTGTTGCTGTTGCTGCTGCCTCGCTTCTTAGGCGCCATCTTGAAGAATGGGAGCACTCGGTTCCTTGTTAAATGAGGGTTGAATGCTTTAAATTTCACTCTCTTATTAGAGGGAATATTATACGTTTAGTTTGATAGTTTTCATGAATAGGAGGTTTAAATCACATTTGAATCCTCATGGCGAGAGTGGGTACCCATTTAGGTTAGGAGTTCATTCTTTCTAATCAATATTGGCACTTTGTTTCGGAGCGGGGACAGAACACACCCTCACGTCACGGGGTCACTGAGGTAACTGTCTAATACACAATAATAAGCTACAAAATATTATGAGCTTGGGTGATTTTTTCCAATTCTAACGGAAAACATGTCAGTAATTTGAGAATTTTTCAGTCAGGACAAGTCAGTATTTTTCACTTAGCTTTCTCTGACAACCCTGAATTTCTGAAGGGAGTTATTATACCTGTACTCCCCTTAAATTCATCACAAGACGCTCCTTCGTACATATTGGCCTACGAAAACCTGTAGTCCTATAAAGTAATACAGCCTTTGTGTAAAGACTTTAATTTTGCTTGAACTACTTTGCTTTACATGTATCGTCAATAATCCGTAAATGCTGGAAGAATAATTGCGATTCATCTCTCCTCAGTGCTTCGAAGAGATGGTGGTATTCTCCTTAGCGATCTTTCCTCATAGTGTTGGGATGGACTCAGTGTTTCCGTTTTTGTTTCTTGCCGTCGAGCAATAGGACCGTACTCACTAAATCCTCCATAGCGACTGATTCCTGTGGAGGTTGCTCTGCTCAGCTTATATGCGAACACACGCTCCGCTCTGCTCCGCTCTGCTTGTAGTGTGCACGCACCCTTAGATTTTCTCCAGCCCATCCAAAATGCTACTATTCGTGTCGCAACGGAAGCATTCCGTACCTCCCCTGTGACAAACCTCCACTCAGACTCTGGCCTCCTGCCTCTGCGGCTATATGGGTCTATATCAAGTCTCAATTATGAAGCTAGAGTTGCCTCTAGCGGCTCCAATCCGTTCCGTGAATCGAGCACCGACGCAAAGGCACCACCTACTGACCGGTGCGGAATCAGGAAATCACTTGGGGAAATTCTTCCAACGTGTTTCGGTCCTTCGAGATCACTATGCTCCCCATCGCGATCGGGTTCTTCTAGAACAGCTTTCTCCACTTCTACCGTAGCTAGCGGTTACCTGTTACTATCATCTGTCGAGAACTGCCTAAATATTCAAAGTCCACGACCGTTTTATCTCATCTTCGAGTACTTTTCCTTGATCATGTTCGTACCCATCAATTTCTCTCACGCATTAATACGGATGGGACGAAAGCTCCAGAAGGAGAGGCATGTGCTTATATTCAAGGCTCCGAGACGGATCAATGTTGTATTCAGCCTCATGCTGCTTCATACTCTGCATTATTTATGCCATATACGATGCTCTCAACCACGCTGAAATTCTTCCTCACCTGGTGACTACTATTATTACCGACTCGTGGAGTGCGATTCAAGCTCTCTCCAGGTACAACTAGCCTTATCCCATTGTTTAACTCATACAGTGTCGCCTCATTTCTTATCGCAAACAATTTACTTTCTGCTGGGTGCCCAGCCACGTAGGAGTGCCGGAAAACGAGGCTTCTGATCGTGCTACTCGGGAAGCTCTTCATTTGCAAATAAACCCGGTTCACCTTCCGTGCACAGACCATTAGTGGTATTACAAAAAGAGCATACGAGAACACTGGCAGGCCGTGTGGTCGGCACTAGCCAATAACAAGCTAAAGGCGATAAAACCTGATGCCCGTCCTCTCCCGTTTTCCCAGCAGGGAGATCGACTCTGGGAAGTGGTCCTCGCTAGGCTTCGTTTAGACCATACACGCCTCACGCACCAACACTTGCTGGAGGGCTGGTCGAAACCGTACTGCGAAAACTGTATTGTGCTTTTAACAGTCCACCACACCCTTCTCGAATACCCCGACTACGGACATGTGCGATAAGCTCGCCTCGGTGCAGAGCCGAACTTCTCTGAAATACTGACCGGCCTCGCCATCTGCGGGCCATGCTCCCCTCTGAACCTTTTCTTACTTGAAATTCGTATACTTCAAGAATTTTGACTCTCCAACTTAAAATTAGTAACCCCTAGAAAGAAAATCTCCTCTGCCTCATTTGAGGCCTAAACCATCGCCAGCGCGCATCCCCGCGACTAGAAACATTGTCGCTCCTCCGTCAGACCAAAGCTGACACGCCACGGCACTAAAACGGGTTTGGGATGACCCTCATCCCAGCAAATTCCCATCATAAGACCTGAATGCTGCATCACTACCAAATTATGCTATGATTTCGTCTGAGTTTCGAAGCCAGCGGGAAAACACTTAAATAATGATAATAAAGATAGAATACGAGGTCGTATGGTTTATTTGCCTGTCGGATTATTGAAAAACTGGTGGCACAACAGTCAGGCTCAGCGATTGCGCATCACGGAGTCTGCTAGCCCACGAGAGCTTCGAAGTGACCGTTTACACAGACGAGTTAGCGTGGCCAGTTCGAAAACCTCCGTTGAGTGACTGGTAGTTGAGTTGAGCTAACTCGAAGCAGGGCTTCCATGAGTGAGAAAGTTCCTACCCTAAAACTTTGTTCCAGATTACCCTATAAATGCTTGAATTACCCTAAAATGTCAAATAAGCCCACTGCTGTTATTGCATTAAAATGTTCAAGGTTTCTATGTTTCTATGTGAAGAAATGACACAACAGCAGGGTACATGCGATATTTGAAAATGAAATTCTCTGACTTTACGGAGTCAGATGTGTCACGATACGTGCAACATTTTATATAGCTCGCCATTGGTTATCTTCTTTGTTTGATGACCTAATTAGAGGCTGTTCAATATGCGTTAAGTATCGTCTACGATGCCTGGTGATCTACTCCTGAATTGCAGAGAGAAGCAAAGACATAGTAAGAAGAAATGAAAGGCCAAGTATCACTCGAAACATTTATTTATGGAACACAGCACAAACATAGATTCACAATTTTTGCTGAGACAAACTAGAGGAATTTGCTTTTTTATTAACTTCTAATTTCTATATTTTCCCCTAACCAACATTTTTCCTCGTAGAAAGTCGAAAACTGCTCAGGACATAGAAAATACAATGATACTTATACAGTGTATTTCGCTTGATCACCGCCAAGAGATAAACGCTAATCGCAAGAGTATCGAGCTAGATAACAATGCTCAAGAGGGTAGTTTTCTCGTATTTTTTGTGTTGTTAACAGAAAGACGGTAAATCACATAGAACTTATTGAATTGGCCAGCTCAATTGGACAAACGCAAATGTATGCGTATCTGTTCATATATATGTATCATACCAATCATGCATTCATAAGATATGTATCCCAATATTGCTAGAGACTCAATGGATATATCGTTTATATACTTTTTCATTATTTGAATTCACTTAATTTAATTCGACTTCAAATTAACTCTAAAAAAACAAGTTTCAGCCTCATTCAGATTTACCACACAGTAATGAGTTACAAAAATGTGGGACGAGGACCCAACTTGTGCATCCCACCAACCTCCACCCATTACAAAGTGATTTAACAAGTACATATTTACATAATTAAAAAATTAATAACATCCATTGCAAACAACACGATTCCGTGACAACAATAACAACACGAACAACAAGACCGATAATATTAATTAGTGTACCGCCAATTTACAACGACGAAAATAAGAGCTAGATAAGACAATACCAAGTTTCCTTCACGTGATGACAAATTTTAAAGTTCGGCACAAGCAGCGTTGCTTTTGACTTTTTCTACGGAAGCAATCAACTTAGAATCAATCGGCATTGAATCGCATGTTTCTCCTGAATTCTTAAGGTAGTAAATCATGTGCAATAGGCCACACATAGTCTCGTTTTTTAGGGATTCTCTGTTATCAGTTTTGATTAGATTTATTAACTGAAGAAACGCTCGACAGATACATTGCTAAATATTAGTGCCAAAAGAGTAGAAACAACAACAGATAGGTTAGGAAAGCATGGCAGATCCGCAGCATTCTTTGCCTTCGATATAATGTTCCAATACTCCTGACTCAACTGATATCAGTTGAAATTCAAGGCATTAAAAAATGTTTTCTATATTCCGCGTCTGTCTCATTCTTGTCGGCAAAAGTCAGCAATTGCGGCAGAATGTCAAAAACTTTTGCTATTGACGGCGGTTGCAGCTGAATAGCGTTGGCAGGATTCAAGAACTGAATCACATCATACAAAGGATCTTCAAGAGTAAACCTAGCTTGGATCTGTCTAACAGCTTCTATTAAAAACGCTTTAAGATCCTGTAAAATATCGCCAGTTCATCTGGTGTTGCACTGCTTTTCAGATCATTTAGAGTTTCAGTGGCCGCGACGCCAAGATATATACTTTCATCATTTACCATAGACGCGGTGAAGAGAGCATCAGATGGTTGTAGTGCTCTGATTTCACACTGCCTCACGTGAGACACGCGCATGAAATCTGAACATATACGTCTTATGAAGTCACACACATCCTTTTTGAGGCAGTACAGTGCAGGCAGTTCTGGCTGAAAGTGCTTATTGAACTTATGAAAGCGGCTAAGACTGTATGAAAGAAACTCTAAGTTAGCCAAAGAAAAGGAATCATTCAAGGTTTGTATGATTGCATCATTGGTATTAGAGGGATCACTAAAAGCTACTTCTGTGATATATAATTTCAAAGCATCCCACTGCTCCAATAGACGGTTAACACACTGCTCTAGTGACAGCCATCGTGTCTGACCAGGCGCCAAAATTTTATGTGGTTCTATTCCTACAAAAGTTTGAAATTCCCGAAATGAAATCTGTCTTTTCGAGCTTAGATGGAAATGGGTAAACACATTACGGCAAAGATTCTCGATAGATTTAGGTAATTTTAGACAAGCACATGATGAACATAAATGAATTAAATGGCACGAACATTTCACAACCTGGACATTTGGCAATTATTTTTTTAATAAAGAAGCAACAGAATGTTTGGATCCCATCATAACGTTAGTCGTGCCAGAACAATGATTAAGTTGAAACCAATGATTAATCTACAATGTTGCTCAATTTAATATTTTTATCACTCAAACATTTTTTAAGTGTAGTAAACAATCCATTAGCTGTGCTATCTTGTATTTCAACAAGATCAACACAGGAGCTCTTAATTGCACCCTCACTCCAGTATTGCACCATGACTCCGAGCTGTTTAGCGGTACTGCGATCAGTTGTTTCATCAATTATTACACAAAATAAACATTCATTAAGGACAAAGACAAGATCACTTAGTAGATGTTTACCAAAACATTGTCTAATAATGTTCGAAGCTCTTTGTTTCCATAAGCTTACTTTCTTTAATGCTTCATTATCTGGAAACATTTGTTTTAGCAGTTGCAGCAATGAGCCACTTAACGAAATAGGCAAATTATGCTCAGAAAGATATGCACATATCCGCAATTCAATTTTTCTGGCTGACTTGACAATTGGATCGTTTGACAAGATGAACGAAGTTAAAGTTTGAGTTTTCCTTCTCTGCATTGAGAGATTTTGATGGCGTTGACTGTTTGCATGACGCATAATCTCAGATTTACCACACGTAATGGTAGTTGAGCATATGGGACAGTATGCCATATCTTAAGTTGAGGTAGAAGAGTGAAACTTTTCTAACCAGCCTCGAAACAGTGGTTCGCTTCTTCATCCTTCCTTACATTTTTGTGTGTAGGGCTTAACAGACGATGAAATTTTTCTTTTCTTCCTTGGTGGTGTAGCACCTTGATGGGACTGAGAATCCATTTAATAGTAGCAATTTAACTGTACCGCAAGTAACCAAATCTTATCTGTTACAATGCAAAACTGCATGTGATGCACCTTGCACAGTTAATTGCTCTCTACTGAAACAAAACTATCCGCAGTCACGCATTACCCGGCAGCACAGCGTCTAACATCGCAGGGTTTCCACCCCGCCCACCCCTCTCCCTCCACCTCCGAGTTGCTACATGAAGTTGCCATTCGCGCCAATTTTTGAACTATGCAGTACTACTGAGGTTTATTAACCTATCTGTTCGCTAAACATTTATCATTAATCACTGCATTATAACCACTACAAGTACTTAGTAAGTGGATACTACAGCGGAATACCAAAGTTAACCTGCATTAAATCATTGTAATAAGTTATGACAACGACCGCTGGTGTTTGGCCATTCAACCCTCCATCTCGGCACTCAAAATCAGGGATTCTGTAACTTTTTTAACTTAATCTTAAACTAACTGAACTTGGCTACCCTAACCCAACCTAACCTAACTTAACCTAACCTCCTTAACCTAACTTAAGTTAACTTAACCTAACCTAAATTCCCTAACCTAAAAATGCTGTAGCTGCTCGGAGGTGGTGCTGTAGCTGCTCGGAGGTGGAGGGAGAGGGGTGGGCGGGGTGGAAACCCTGCGATGTTAGACGCTGTGCTGCCCGGCAAGGCTGCAACTGCTGCGTTACAAACGCGCCAGATCGAAGATTGAATAAGATTCGTTCGAGCTTCGATGATTCGCATTATGTTGCAGCATCTTGGTTCGTTCAATGTTCTTTTTTGGAAACATGGTTAAATGGAATATTTCATGACCACAAGGTCCCAAAGAAATGGCCGAATTGGGAAAAATGGCCAAGTGATTTTTCTCATGGCCACGGCGTTTAAAAAATGACCAATTTTGTATAAGTTGTTGGCCAAAAATATAAGAAATGGCTAATCTGGCAACCCTGAATTCTGCCCTCAGAGTCAACTCGTCTCGGGCAGTGTCATTCTTTACACGGTGTTCAATAAACGACGATGACCGATGTATTGGTGTAAATCCTTAAACATTTACGAGTTAGTTAATGTAACGCTAGAAAATATAGATATCTAAACATTATATCAAGTTGCCATGATTGTAATTACTTTTAATAAACCATGGCATTTTTTATTTTAGCAAATCTGGCAACATTATCCTCAGGTGAATCACAGCTGCCAGATGGGAGACATGTAGCGATGTGCTGAGCAATTTGAGCCTTATCGTAGGGTGCAATAAAGAATAAATTGAACGCCAGTTCGGTTCAGCTTTGCGTTTGTTCCCAATATGACGTTATTTAACATTTTCATTAACGTTCCGGTTGAGTATTTCCAAAATATACCTTATAAGGAACATTGTGGTACTTGGGAGAGCAAACGTGATATTGGTAATGAAAATTGGCAATACCCTATAATTTTGCTGTGCTACCCTGATTGAAGTCGAATTACCCAAAAAATCATAAAATTTTGCGTTACCCTAAACTCTACCCTAGACAGTGTCTGATTACCCTAAAATAGGGTATTTTACGCTAAAGTGGAAGCACTGACTCGAAGTGATGACTGCCAGCTTGGTTGCTGGTAGGTGAGCGTTGGCTGTAGCTTCAGAAACGTGAATGTGCTTCAGTAGAAGCCAGGTCTTACGGTTAGAGTACTGGACGTCAAGTCGGAATTGCCAGGAGCGAGAAAGTTTAATTAAGTAGTGGGCTCCAAGCATTCGAGGTGATGCAGTAGAGCACTCGGTAAATAAACGCTCATGAAAGAATGATTCCGGATAGGCTGAAATGTTCTTGCTAACCTGTGTATTAGACTTTTAAATCGTGACTACGAGGCATTCTGCGCCAAATCTGTTTTTTAGCTAAAAAAAATTTTTCCGCACGTCTTCAAAATTCATAAGACAGAAATAGTTCCGTTAGGCCCTAAATTAGGCATGCCAGACTTTCATAAATAACATTCTTTTATCCTCAACAACCGAGACTTCAATTTCACCTTTAATTTTACTCCATCTCAAGTGTGCTGAGCGATCTTACATGTAGACGGACCATGTGAGAGGTTAGTAGTGGAGCTCAGGCACTACCTATCCTGTAGGTTTGTCATTGTGAGGATTGGAGGTGGCTAGTCGTTACGTGGTATTCGAATGAATAGTTTCAGATGTTGTACTGGCGAAAGACTGTCACCACAACAGTAACTGTTGTTCATGGATGGTGGCTTATTTTAGGGTTGATAAACTACAACTGGTATACACGGCCTTTATTGGAAAAGTCAATGAAGGATGTGCTACTTACATAGATACACTACGAAGAACTAAATTAAAAGATATTTTTAATCACGATTTTTATCATAGGAGTTAGACTGGATTAGAAAAATCGAAATATAAGAAAATTTGTGAGAACCAATAATATATTTTAAGAGTATAGCTTGCTATATGGCTTCAACTCCAAAGATTCGTGAAGAAGAAAGTTAAAATGTTGTTTAATAGTTGGTATTAAATCACATCAATGCACTTAGCTTCCATCATAATTCATTTTTCTCTCCTGGGTGGCAACTAAAGTGACAGGAAGCTAAGGGTGACAGCAGGTGACGACTAAATAATTTATCAGTGTGAGTCCTCATCTTTGAGAAATGTTGAAATAATTTGCTCTTTCCACCATCCCTGGCAATTAGCTGGCCTGTCAATTTCATAAACAGATATGTTCGTGCAGGAGACATGATGAGGAGGTATCCAGAGGGAGGTGCCCCCTCGGTTCCTTTCTGACAGTGCACTTATTGAACTCGTCGTATACCAGGAGGGCGTGGTTGTTGTGCAGGAGCCGTTTGTCCTCCAGCTGGAGTCGGCCAGTGATGTCTCCTAGCAGAGCCAGGTCTTACTCCTTCCCTACCACGCCTTGGATCACTCTGAAACGAGGAAATTTAAGTGAATTACGAAAATCGGACTATGTAAAAAGGTATAAAGTATAAAAAGGTTAATAATTTATCAAAAATTCACAAATATTTAATGGAAAAAATTTGTACGAACATGTGTTTTAAATACGGGAACAAAAGTTTACAATACCCGACTTTTTTCTCAATATTATATGTTAAAATTATTGTAGGATTATTCCAGAATGTTCTAATACATTCTACTATTTAGGAACTGAACTTTCGTCACCATTCATGTCCAATAATGTGCCATTGGGTACAGCAGTTCTTGTTCTGAAAGGTTGTAAACATGGGTAAGAATAAGGACATCAGCCAAGAACTTCGCAAACGTATTGTGGAGCTCCACAATGAAGTTTTAGGATATCGGAAGATATGTGCACAACTGTGTGTTCCTATAGCATCGGTTAGAACCATAGTGCGTAAGTGGAAATGTCGGAATACGACTGTCAGTAATCCTCGAACTGGCCGTCCACGGAAGATTAACGACCATGCTGTTTGAAAATTAGTCTGAATAGTAGTGCAGAGGCCTTAAATTACTTGTGAAGAGTTGAAGGGTGATCTCAAGGTATCTGGTATCGAAGCCAGCAAACACACAATCAGCAGGGCGCTACGCCGTGAAGGTCTTCGCACCCCTCGTAGGACACCTCTTCTCCAGAAACGTCACGTCAAGGCCCTGGTGAACTATGCCAGCGACCATTTGAACAAGCCAGCAGTGTTCTGAAACCCAGTACTGGGGTCAAATGAAACTAAAATCGAACTATTCGGGAGAAACAGCACAAACCATGTTCGGAGGCAACAAAACGAGGAGTATAAACCAAAGTGCATCTTACCCACTGTTGAGTTTTGAGGTGGCTCAATCATGGTGTGGGGATGTTTCAGCTCATCAGGGGTAGGTAAACTTCAAATCACTGAAGGAACCATGAATGGCAGGAAATATTGTAAAATACTGGAAGAGCAACTCCTACCTTCAGCTCATTTATTAAAATTGAAACGTGGATGGCCTTTCCAACAAGACAACGATCCAGAGCATCCTGTAAACGAAATAAAGGAATGGTTGAAGATGAAGCTGATAAACATTTTAGAATGGCCAAGTCAATCCCAGGACTTGAATCCGATCGAAAACTTGGAGGGAATTGAAATTGAAGATTCAGAAGAGAGGTTCCAATAACATCACTGAATTCAAGAAATTTGCGTTGACGAATAGAATAAGATTACACCCGAAACTTGTAAAAGGCTGTTAGTGAACAACTCTAAACGTCTCGAAGCTATAATTTATAATAACGTCTATGCAACGAAGTCTTAATGTATGTGCTCGTATATCTTGAAATATGTTGTAAACTTTTTTTCACGTATTTAATATACATGTTTCCATTTATTTTTAAATTAAATATTTGTGGGCTTTAGATATACTATTAAAATTTGTATACTATTGTTTATATATAGACGAGTTTTCGTAGTTGTACGTAGTCTAGAAATGTAGCATCTGGCGATTTAATCAACGTGTTGTGTTATTTTGCCCCTCTCACTGTATATAGACATCGGGTGATGGGTGATGATCACAACTCAAACTCCCCACGCACTTCTCGTTTGCGGTAGGCTGCCTGTTGACGCATGTTTTTTAATCTTTCTCATTGATTTCTAGTTGAATTTCATGTTAATACGTGGCGAATAATTTAACTAAAAATCTTAACTTGAGCCTGTCAAATAGAAATCAGACAAGCCTAATAAGTTTCAAATAAGAAGATAGACATCTCTTCCTCTGATAAATAGGATTGGGTTACTTCGACGAAAACATGGGCGAAGTCGCAGCACTTGGTTAAACTTCTGCGTATTGTCGAACGATAAAGAGCAAGCGACCATTGCGTGATTTCTACACTTTTATAAAATTCAGTACACTCGTAGCGTCAAAAATGATCACATTTTCAAATCTCGAGAGCAACTGTGCGTCTATTTACATGTTCATGAGGAAATTTTTTTGCTCTATATTTTTCCGGCTTAGACCATGAAATTCTGTACTTCAATGAGGAAGTGTCCTAGTGCCTGGTTACACAGTGCGAGTGGCTGACTTGACAGTGGACAGCAGCTGTCCCGCTGTACTCGCATGACAGCAGCTGTCCCGCTGAACTCGCATGACAGCAGCTGTCCCGCTGTACTCGCATGACAGCAGCTGTCCCGCTGTACTCGCATGACAGCAGCTGTCCCGCTGTACTCGCATGACAGCAGCTGTCCCGCTGTACTCGCATGACAGCAGCTGACCCGATGTACTCGCATGACAGCAGCTGTCCCGTTGTACTCGCATGACAGCAGCTGTCCAGCTATACTGGCATGACAGCAGCTGTCCCGCTGTACTCGCATGACAGCAGTTGTCCCGCTGTACTCGCATGACAGCAGCTGTCCCGCTGTACTCGCATGACAGCAGCTGTCCCGCTATACTGGCATGACAGCAGCTGTCCCGCTGTACTCGCATGACAGCAGCTGTCCCGCTGTACTCGCATGACAGCAGCTGTCCCGTTTTACTCGCATGACAGCAGCTGTCCAGCTATACTGGCATGACAGCAGCTGCCCCGCTGCACTCGCATGACAGCAGTTGTCCCGCTGTACTCGCATGACAGCAGCTGTCCCGCTGTACTCGCATGACAGCAGCTGTCCCGCTGTACTCGCATGACAGCAGCTGTCCCGCTATACTCGCATGACAGCAGCTGTCCCGCTGTACTCGCATGACAGCAGCTGTCCCGCTGTACTCGCATAACAGCAGCTGTCCCGCTGTACTCGCATGATAGCAGCTGTCCCGCTGTACTCGCATGACAGCAGCTGTCCCGCTGTACTCGCATGACATCAGCTGTCCCGCTGTACTCGCATGACAGCAGCTGTCCCGCTATACTCGCATGACAGCAGCTGTCCCGCTGTACTCGCATGACAGCAGCTCGTCTCGCCTCACCCAGTCACACATTCAAGTGCACGCTGCTGGCTCGAAAGTAGGCCGTTACTGAACCTGTTCACTCGCATTGGGTGTTTCGCTGTTCAAGTTCGAGCAATGTTAACAATAAATATTTGTGAAATAACAGTTAAAACTGTAATAAAAGTGAAATCACAAATACTTTGCTCTGAAATACTTAAAGCTAAAAGTGCTTAAAAAAGGACGAGAAACAGCAAGCTTTGGGTGAGGAAATGGATGCAAAAGAAAGGAGAAACGCACACAGTATTTAAGGAATTGTATGATGAAGACCCCCGAGAATATAAAGCAATACTGAGAGTGACACCTGCACAAGTGGAAGTACTCTTGAATGTAATTTCTCGAAAAATTCAACGTGAAGACACATATATGAGAGATGCTATTCCTGCAAGAGTGAAGTGGGAAGTAACCCTAGTATACCTTTGGTCTAGAATATCATCTAGATTGTTGTCGATATTTTTCAGGATCTCAAAAGCATCCGTAATTAAAATAATCCCAGAAGTATGTGATGCTATCAGTGAAAGTCTCAAAGATGTTATGAAAGTACGTAACTTTTATTATTCATTTTCCATTTCACTCCTAAATTGCGAGTGATTCCTGTGTGTACAACAAATAAAGTATAAAATTATCACACATGTACTTAATATCTACTCGAGTGATTAACTCTATAATTTGTTGAATGTTTTCTCAACTATGATGATATCATTTTCTGAAACAGTTTAAATTCCAAGGTAGCAAAATTTATGAACCTAATATTGAGCCAATATACAGTCTCAATATTGACTGGATATTCAAAATGAACATTGGGGAAATACCTTATTTTATCGGTTCATATTGGAAAAAATATTGGCCCAAAAACAATATTATCATCACCCAATATCAACTAATTATTGTGTCAATATTGATTGGATAATGAGGTGTTCCCTACAATATCATTGGATTTATACTCAATTCTTGATATAAGGTTGATATTGGTAGAACAAAATTGTCCCGATAATGATATTTTCACTTCTCCAATATCAACTATTAATTGTCACTATGGACTTGCTACCGAGGTTGTAAGACCATATGCAGCTGCTTCCGCCATTGAGTTCCGCTAGCGGCGTGAAGCGGCGGCCTTATATATACTTCTCCTCCTCTTGGTATCGATGATACGCAGAGGAGAAATTAAAAGTTTAGGTCGTAAAAATTTACATTGGGGGTATATCAAAGTTACTGAGCATACATAAGTAGACTAGAATTGAAGTTTGAGGGGTAACTAAGGTAAAGCACTACAAAATGTTCCTTAGAAAAATACAAGGTGGTCGGGCAACCTGTACATGCAGTTTGATCCGGTCAAGTATGCGTAATTGTTCAATATATAGACATTTATTGCTATAGTAACATATGACAAACGATTTTAGCATATTTTTTTGAAAAAACTAGGCCTTCGAAACTCATTGGACTACTGAAAAAACAAGAACTGTGAACCTGTGATCACACTAATTCTGAATATACATATTATTGTAACGTATTCACATTTCTTGATATATGTCAAATATATCTGCACTCATTAATGACTGAAATAACTTTTCATTAACTTAAATGGTACATTTTATACAAATTACTCCGTATTATTGGCGTACGATATAAACCCAATGTTTGGGCAATGATAATTTATATTTTAACAAATTTTATTAAATTGCGAGATTTTCAATTATTATGAGATAGTTTCCACTTATTTGAATATCATACATATACATTTACACAGTTAGTTTAGTATTAGAAATAAAACGAATTACTACATTGTCCCAATAACAAGTTGATATCATAAATAAGTATATCTTTTTTCGATATTGTCTTGTTATTAGCCTATTATTGTAATCCAAGATTACAATATCGGGTCAATAAATAATTATCAACCCAATATTGGCCTAATAATTTCTTGCTACCTGGGATGTATTAGGTTGTTGGAAACAACAGTAAACTAAAAGAACAAAAGTGTTTTTTCAAGCTCAACAAAAATTCACAGCAAAACCCTAAACAAACATTATTTGAAAATACTTTTGAGAACTATGGCCTCTCTTTGAGAAGGGTCTAGAGCCGCCACTGCAATACAGCATAGGTTATAGTGCATGAGATGCTGTTAGTGCTGATGCAAGTATGTCACCAGCGTTTCCTGATTGTGATGATAGTTCTTCTTCTTCATACTGTGATGGATGAACAAGCTCAAGATAAATAGCCGTTGTTGTTGAAGGAGTTGATGTTAGAGGGAATCCTACAGTGAGCTGTGGTGATGGAGTACATTCAGGGCTGTAATTCGGTGTGTGTATAATTCCAGCACGAAGGACTTTCTTCCTGTATCTGGGAAGTAGTGCATGTATTTCATCCATCGCATCAATTCTGTCAATTGGTAGTAACTGTCTGAGTTGCATCGTTACATGTCTTCCTATTATGTCACATTCATCTTCTGATTCCATTGGGGCAGACATTATTAAAGTGTTACTGAGTTCCTTCAGTTCATTCACGGCTGCTTGAATATCAGATGGCTCTAAGAGCAATTTCTTGTTCGATCTTTCCTTTGTTGGTGGCTTCATTGGTTGTATTTGAATGGTGTTGCTATTCTTGGTACCAGCATCAAGGTTCTGATCCTAACTTTGTGAAGAACCTTCAGAAAACTCATTCACTGACATTGATGATTGAAGTGATTGCTGAAATTAACAATGCCTAATATCCATAGGAATTTTGACAATTCCTATAGCTAGAAGCGTAATCAGTAGTTACAAATAAGTGAAATAGCAAAGTGAAAAATTTTATCTCTCAGATACTAAGTGTGGAGGAATGGCAACAAATACAAGTAGGATTTCATTCGAGGGGAAATTTCACAAATTGCTGTGGTTCAATGGAGGGCAAACATAGACAAATTTAAGCACGACCAAATTGTGGTACTAAATACTACAATTACAAAGGAACAAATTGTATTGTCCTAATGGCGCTGTCGTGGATCATGATAATTGTTTTAGGTATGTAGATATAGGCTCCTATGGTCGTAATGCATATGGTGAAGTTTTTCAAAACTGCTCTTTGTATCCTTATCTAGAAAATGAATTAGTGTTTCCTGAAAATGGTGTTCTACTGGGAGATGGTGCTTTCTCTTTAAAGCCGTATTTACCAAAGCCCTACAAACAAACCCCTACAAAACCAGAAAAGATTTAAAATTACAGAATGAGCAGAGCTAAAAGAATTGTTGAGAATGTGTTTGGGATTCTAGCATCTCGTTTTCGCGTTTGGGGGAAAGCAATCCAAGTTAGAGAGGACGCAGCGAAATGGGTTATTTTATGTGCATGTACATCACACACCTGGTTATGTAGCATTAATTCAAGTACCTACACATCGCCAGGAACGGTAGATTATGAAAACATCATAAACTTTCCAATTAATTTGGGGCAGTGAGGGTCAGAAATTGATGGATCCCAATTGAAAATTAAGCCGTATCGCCGGTGGAACGGCGTTGGCAATACGGTTGTTTTTTGGTTGGAATACGCTCAGTTTAGAGGTTAAATGTCCCGTTATCGGATACAAAATCGCCCGCGAATCACCCGTGACCCGCCTTACCTACCGGCCGTGTACCGCCTCAGAACCAGATTCGAATCGCGGTTGGCCGTCCATGGATTATAGGTTAAACAATCGCTCCCGGTTGCACGTGCCTCGCCTAACGGGGTGTACAATATTGCACTGGAATCTTTGGATCTTACAATACATTCACACTTAATGCATTGTGAATGTATTGACCCAATAAGCTCAGTACAATATTGTACATCCAATGAGATCGATGCACGTGCAACCGGGAGCTCAGGTACATTAGACAATACATTAGAAAGGACATGGAATCCCACTCTTTCTTTAACTTTTATATCAAAAATTAAACATTCTCTACATTAAAAATTAACATGAATATCTTACTTCCATTAATCACAGCCTTCCCACCAATGGCACACCAAAATAACATAGGAATTAAACATAGAATCACAATCCGTTTGAAATGCTGCATGTGACAAACAAATATCAACTACATAAACATAAGGATGGGAATTAAATTTCCAGATCACAAAGTTCCTTCCAACGCTCGTTTACACTATAGATTAAATTATTGGCTAATTTAAGCCTCCCTATCCGCAGCAAATGAGATCTAAAGAGAGGAAAGGGAAGGCACCATTTAGCATGGAGGCAACACGTGGACTATGTTTTGGGACATATGTGTACCACTAAGTAAATTGCTCATTTGCATACCGGCGTAAATTAATAGCATTTCCATGATTTCACCATTTTTTTTAGAATTGATTTTAGCATACCAGGTAAAAATTATCGTACACTCATATTTCTCACATTTTTATAAAGGACAAGAATGGATTTGAGCAGTACAGTCGGCTTCTAAATTCTGCCATTCACAACCTAACCGAAAAAACCGTAGCAATCGCACAAACGTTTTAATCAATCAACGTTTTAAGGGAACGCAGAATCTGTGCAGAAATGGTATAAAAACAGTAAGTTGAGAAAAAAGTTCATGAAACAAGATCAAAGTTGAAGAAGAAAGTAGGTGTTAAAAAACAGGAAAGCAATGAACTGAAAGTAGGTGGTCCTTAACATCACAAAAACATTTTATAACAACAAAAAGAAGGCCTACCTAACTCTTGGCTCAGGCCCTCACATTTTCCTCCCTGGGAGCGCTAGTTCCGATAGATACAATAGTTGTATCCCTCTGAGGAGCGTCTGCATTATATCGCGTGTACCACAAAAATACTCCCGAGATTTTAATTGATTATACCTCCGCTGTAAATTAACATATTTGAAATTTCTTTTTTCAACAATGTAGCAAATTTTGTTTCCGTTTCGAACAGTCTAATTTTTTGAAAATCGTTTAATAACCCCTTTACAGAGATCGATTTACAGAAAGAGGTAGAAAAACTAATTGTTCAAAGGAAAGGTTTTAAAAACAACAATACTGGTGTTCTTCATTCCTCAATACCTACTGTTAAAAATGATTTCACAATGATGTACCCTACACACCACCAAGTATTTAAACGCTCTGAGAGGTTATTTACTCCCTTATTTCATTATTTGAAGAGACCTAAATTGCAGTTCACTAACGATCAAAGAATTTTCAACGTATTGGAATATGAAGCAACGAAAAACTGTAAAAAAGTTCGAAGAGCAATAAATGAAAAATTCCCGGAAAGGTACTCATCCGATAAAAAAACCTTGTATCGCACAGTTAGAAAATTAAAAATATATCAAATGCTACTCCAACCTTGTCACACTTTTTCGTTGCGTCATGTTCTAATACGATGAAAATTCTTTGATCGTTAGTGAGCTGCATTTTAGGTGTCTTCAAATGATGAAATAAGGAAGTTAGTAATGTACTGAGAAATGAAGAACACCAGGGTTGTTTTGAAAACTTTTCCTTTGAAAAATTAGTTTTTCCACCTGTTTCAGTTAATCGATCACTGTAAAGTGGTTATTAAACGATTTTCAAAAACTTTAATTCTCCGAAAAGAGAACAAAATTCATTGCATTGTGACATTTCAAATATGTTAATTCAAAGCAGAGATATAATAAATTAAAAAGACATTTTTGTGGGACACCCGGTATATACAAGGTGTTGTGTGATGCCATGCACATATTTTAACCATTTACAGATAAACGCAAAATGAAACGATTTTCATGAGTGGCAAAAACCTCAAAACTTCCTTGTTTTCGAGAAATGATGACCTGAAATAATTATAAATTCCCGTAGGAATAGCCTGAAGCGCGCGTCAAAAAAGTTAGATTTTACCCATTGGGTGCCTGTCAAGCCCATTCTAACGGGAATCTAAAATTATTTCAGCCCATCATTTCTCGAAAACAAGTTTTGAGGCGTTTGTCACTCATGAAAATCGTTTCATTTTGCGCTTTTCTCTATTTGGTTAAAATATGTGCATCCAATTACACAACACCCTTTATATATATATGTATATATTATTCTTGATATATCTAAACACCAAGAAATAAACCAATAAAATACATCATATTTCATTTTTTTCTAGATATACAGATATGTATCAACTCAAGTGTACAGAGTGCCCTTTCAACACTCATGAACAATGTACATTATATTTATAGTGTTCTTGATAGATCTCTCAAATTTCTAGACATTATAGAAATGATTTTCCTGCAGGGAACATTTTAAGTATCATTAAAGAACATAACAAATGGAATTAGAGTCACAACGTAAGTTTTCAATACCCTACCTCAGCTGGGTGACCAATGAACCAGCAAAAAGAATCTTTTGCAAAAAATGCATCATTTATAAATTACATACGTGGGCACCTAAAATTGACTGAATGTGCTTGTTTATTGACTGGATCCTGAACAGCATTTTATATAACAAGTTCAAACACTAAAAAATATTTCATTAGAAAACCAAATGGAAAATAAAGGCAGAGTAAAGCACAAAAGAATTTCCTTGCATTACTAATCCGGTTTTACAGAAAAAACTAGAGCACAATTAGCTAGCGCAATTATCCACCAAAAAAGAATTTACAACAAACCATACCCTCAAATGATAGATAGGGCGCACTGTTGCGCCAGGACTCAATGTCCAGAATTACAAATCTTGAAAAATAAATCAAACAAGAGAACAGTTGAAGACAGAAAGACGAGCTGACATGGACGTAAAAAAATAAATCAAAATGTCCATCATGAAAAGG
>JACJUY010008004.1:8590-35374 GCA_014220935.1 Platorchestia sp. MABIK
GGTGCTATTACCAAACCGGTACACTTCAGGTGCTATAGCCAAACCGGTACACTTCAGGTGCTATAGCCAAACCGGTACACTTCAGGTGCTATAACCAAACTGGTACACTTCAGGTGCTATGACCAAACGTTGTGTGACCAAACCGGTACACTTCAGGTGCCATAGCCAAACCGGTAGACTGTAAGCATTATCGATTCATTAACTGTTTTTGGTCACGGAAACTCTCTAAATCATAACTCATACGGTCAAGGAAGGAGACGCATATTTTTGGACGTTTAAGTAACTTGAGAGCACAATGAAACATACAGAGGTATAGTACCTAGGTTTGGATCCCGGGATCCCGGATGATTTGGGGCTGAAATTTCCCGGTCCAGGAATTCTTTTTTCAGGTTTATTTCCGGGATTCTAAATAGCGTATATATTTTAAGATATTAGTGAGAGAATGACTTGGAATCATGCTGTTTCCCGGGAGTTTCAGGGATTCTAAATAGTGAACATATTTCAGGACATTAGTGAGAAAATAACCTAACATCACGCTGTTTAATATGATTAATTACTTAGAGAGCTCAAGATAGGACTTTAGTGCTTTAATATTAATGTTATTTATATCACTACACAGTGAAGTCTTCACTATCGCATAATATAGTTCTACTATTGCATCAGAATATATTTTGTGGCTTGATTTTGCAGGTAAAAAAGAATTGACTGTAATAGATACGATGGCAACGGGCAATGTTGTAGAAACTAAAGCTTTTGTGTGGCGATACTATGTTAAAGATGCAGCTGGAGAAAGTGCGAAGTGTATAAAATGCGGCAAAAGTTTACTTTGCAAAGGCTGGTCTACCAGTGGTTTGTTACGTCACCTAAAGAGTAAACACAACAAAGTAAAGCCTGATACTGTAGACCCAGTTGCGTCAAGTAGTAGCTGAGAAAAAATAATTCGTATTAGAACAAAGCGCCTTTATGCATGGGAGAGCAGTAGTGAAAGCATTAAACCAAAACAAACAAAAAAAAACAATTTTCGTAACGTTGCATCAAAGTACTCCGACAGAACAAGTGACCAAGCTTGTAGCAGTTGATGGCGTGTTAGTAAATAGTAACAAAGAGTGAATTCATTAGAGAATCCTTCTCAGATAAAGGTTTTTCGCTCCCTAAATCGCAAAATACTGTGATGGGCATGGGCAACAAATTACAATAGCATAAATGTAAAATATAAAAAATCCCAGCATCCCGGGAATTCCCGTGATTGTCTTCCTGATTTCCCGAGATTCTCATTTTGTCCCGGGATTGCAAACCCTAAAAGTACCTGTCGATAATAAGATTAGGCTGATACTGAGGCACCATAGCTCTCAGAAAGTTATTTAAGCTTTGAAACAAATTGTGACAATATTTTTACGTAACTTTGCAAAAAATTTAAAGACTTGCAACGTTACTAACTCTGTGACACGTGAACTTTCAAATTGCCTCTGGCGCTCATGGTGCAAGTGAGGGGGAGAAGTCGTGGTACGATCTCACGCCGTTCATAACGCAACGATTTTCGCCGTTGTGTGATGCTGAACAAATGAGAGATCCAAACTTCGGTGAAACTGCGACGTACAACGATCTTTTCATCAAAATTGATCTTTGGATCAAGGATCAAAACAGATTTTTGTCAGAAAATATATTTTGATATAAATTGTTTGCGTCACTGAATGAAATTCAAGTGAGGTCTCTTTGTGAGCACAATGAGGAGCAATAATATAAGTAATTTTTACACTATTCCACACAGTAGTAATTAAGCACGATGCCATCTAGCGTCCTATCGCACGATATCAGTCTTGGTATGAGATCGTACGACGTCAGCGATGAAATGAAATCGCACGACGTCAGCGCTGGTACAATATCTCACGAAATCGTCAGCTGGTCACTGAAACGAACCCAGGACGAAGGTCTTTAACAAAAACCCTTTCACGGTAATGCCTTTGAGATGTTGAAGTGAATAGTGTGAAAGCATCATCAAGTATTGCCACAAGGATGCAAAGTTAATTCTTTAAGATGATGCTTTGAATCAAATCACTACTAATCAAATCGTACACTACTGGTGTTATCTACTGCATGGTGTTAAGGTAGACCACATCTCGCATTCGGCACCCTTCTCAGTAATTTCTACACAAGTGCACTGGTGAGATGTGATTGAACTCTTGAAAGTGGATGATAGAAATGAACTGTTAATACTGATCTCGACCAATACTGCCCACTCAAAAACTTCTATGTGAGTCCTCATTGAACGTTATCGAATATTAGTTGGAGAAATAGTTTCCGTATTTGAGGTCTTGTTGTGCAGCACGGTAGAGGAAACAAGGTAAGGTCAAACCAGTCTTTTTTTCGTCGACTGTGTGGGTTTGCTGACGTCACGGCCACCAACTAATAGCAGCGCTCATATTGCTTCTGGTAGCACTGCTACTCTCAAATCCGTCTCCACTATTGGCCTAACGACACTGCGGTTTGGTGACGTCATAAAGTTTGTTCGAAATAAAGCCTTTCTATTGGCTACCCGAACAAGAAGAAGTGTAATTTCCCCCATAGAAATGACCCTACCTTGTTTCCTCTACCGTGTTGTGCAGGTTCGACGTGTTCCAACACACAACCATACTCTATTCATTGACGCACATTTTCTTATTTTTTCTTCGCCTACTTATGGCTTCTGTCATACTTTTTCAAATGGTAAACAAAAATCTAATTTTGTGAAAATTTGGACACAGCTATAAGTAAATAGCGGAGGAGATCATGACTAAGATGCATCTCGGTAGCCCTGATACGCAAGCAGCAACAATATCCGTACATTGTTATATTAGTGGGCCGAATAGTGTCTTATGCATACCGTGCCGAATAGTCTGCAAGAAGGCTGGCCTTGAGCTAATTTTCAAAGAATGTTGTTACTCGATGAGACTTCAGTATGGTTACGGGGGTAAACAAATCTTTAGAAACAAAAGAAAAACTTTAATTTAGGTTATGTGTACCAAATTTAAATCCTTGTGTAATAAAGTTTTTCTTTTATTACAGACACGATTGTTATTTGAACATATTACAGACTGTGGCTATTTGAGTTTGAAACTAATTTGAACTAAGAACTGTTCATTTTTTCTGATTTCCTTGACATTACCGGTGGCAAATCTTAAGAAATATGTGTAAAATAAATAAATCAAGAGCAAATTGAGATTAAATATCTTCTTCACTTTTCAGAACCGTAGGATAAATAAATTAACAGCTCAAAAACTATCTTTTCCTAATGGAAAAAGGTAAAAAATTAACTGAAATTGAATGTAGAATAATCATGATTTTCAGCCATCAAAAATTATCAACTAGAAACATTACTAAAAAATTGGAAGATTTTCGAAGGGTGTGCATTCATATTTGAAAAATTCAAATGACTACTTGAACACAAATCTAGGAAAATGACAGAAAATCATTGGTCCAGCAATGGGTAAAAGGATTATTCGATGTTTGAAATCAAATATAGCGTTATCCTACAGCAAATTGAGAAATAAAAACGATTGTAATGCTCCTCTACGGACCATTCAAAGATTTTTGAACAACAATGTATTCGTCAATATTAAAAGAAAGAAAAGGCCAAAGCTACCTCAAAGGTACAAGGAGTGAAAGTTCGAATTTATTAAAAAGCACCAGACATGGGCCGGTAAATGGAACAGTGTTGTGTTTTCGGATGAGAAAAAATTTAATTTAGATGGAGCAGACGGTCTTCCATACTATGGGCATGAAAAAGAAAGTGTTCCAGAGACCTTCTCCTCCCGTACAAGTGGTGTCGGAGGAATAATGGTATGGGGAGCAATAGCTGCGTGTGAAACCAAGGCATTACAGATTGTGGAAGGACGAATGAATGCAGCAAGGTACGTTCAAATGTTAAAACATGTCTCGCTAAAAGATGAAAGGAGTAAATTACGTGGTGGCAATTGGACAATCCAGCTAGATAATGCACACATCCATAATGCTCGAGTCGCAATGATGTTCTTCGTGGATGAAGATATCGCAATTAATATTGCCGCGGCCAGTATATTCTCCTGAGTTAAATGTCATAGAGGACTTGAGGGAAAATCTTGTAAAAAAGGCTAATGGAAATGAAAAGGAATTGAATTCTGTTAATGATCTCAAAAAAAATCCAAAATGCATGGACCAAAATTCCTCAGGAAAACCTGAAAAACCTTGTTTTGAATATGAAAGATAGTATCTGTGAAGTATTGGTGGAGAAAGATGAAGCTACGTGTTATTAAAGGGAAATGATGTGGTTTTTTTCCTTTTTTTTTAATTTTTTCCAAGTGTTTTTAACGTCTTGTTTCATTTTTTACATCAATTTGCATGAATGTATGTAATTGATTTCATTTTTTATTATTGCACAATTTGTTACTTGAGAAGGACCTCTTCCTTGTTATAATACCCTCTAAGGCATTAAAATAGAAGAGCACCATGAAATACAGCTATTTTTATTTTCCTTCTAAAGATATGTCAAGCACCAAGAGATCCATACTATTCCGGGTGATCGCGCATTAAAAATGATGGCTTAAACTCTGTATCCTCGAATCTCACTTAACACTTTGAGACACAAGTTATTTCATTCAGTTTATACAACTATAAGATCATCAATTACTTTCTAGTTTCTTAAGCAACGAAGAGAGCATGAAAAGCGCACAGTATCTGTGATTTATTCATTACTTCGTCTCCAATTTCCGTTCATTTATTCTCCTGATGCGGATGAGACGCAAATATTTACAATACATCCGCAGTGTGATGCCATTAAAATACCTTCAAGATACTTTCATCCTGTATACATTTTTTGTTATTTAGACATGGTGCCTCTAATTTTGAGATTTGTAGTACTTAATAAAAGTGTCAGAGAGATCAATAATGCAAACAAGCAAAATAGAAATGTTATTTTTTTACATTGAGAAGAGATCTCAAAACATGTGCGCGTGATTTCTATCAAAATATTTGTACAGTATACTTGTTTGAGCTTAAAATAAAGTGCACACTCTAAAATGAAAATTAATCATTTTGATTCGCCTGATAAGGTTCATGCACGCTCTTTTATCAATCATTCGCCGCAGTTCAGTGCAGCAAAAGAGATTTTCCTTAGTAAATCACTATACGACTGAAAAATCAATGTTACAATAGTTTGCAGCTTGTTAGCTTGTTCTGAGCGTCTCTACTCCCCCCTGTAAAGTGATATGAGCGCAGCATAATGACAGCCTGTTTTTTCTTATTGAATGCCTGTTTATTGATATTGATTTAAATTTATTTCAAAACTATCTTAACTCCAAAATTTTGGATTTACGAGCATAATAAATAAGCATTCAAACTGTTCTTTTATCAACAGCTTTCGCGGAATATTTTTAACTAGAACTTAAAAAACGCTGTCATTCTTGACGGCAATGGAACACTAGTATACAGTCATTGATCAGGAACTATTAATTTTCAGATTTCTGTCGCCGACATTACGTTTATCAAATAACTCAGGGCTCAATTTTAATCTCTTTTATCTTAAAGATGTAACTTCCAACTTTTTTCTCACGCCACGACGAGCCAAGGAATAAAATCATAGTATCACAACATAAGTTTTTAAAGAGCTAATTGGTCATTTTAAAAAACACCATTGTTAAGATTGTGATCACAAATAGAGAAAACTGCTTGTATTTTATGAATTTGACTTTTTACCGTATATTGTTAAGGTCGGTTCAATTCATACTTAGGCCTACATACATATGGTCTCAATCGTGAATGAAAATTCGCTAAAAAAGTCGTCATTCGTTAAAAATTATACCCTTTTCTAATATATGCTAAATTAATTTGGCAAGCGCAAGCGTAAAATGACCAAGCAACTCATCGGGTTAAAATCTGTGTTTAATGAAATTTAGAAAAAAAAATAGTTACGGTCAGTTATTCTACAAGCAGACGTTTTTCTACGTGAAACACATTTTTGAGGTGGGTCGATATTTATTCAAAATGAAAAGTTTTCTCTTTAGCTAAAGTCATCCAAACAGACGTCGGAACACGTCCACCAAAAAAGTCAGGAACGCATCCATGGCAAACAGCGCACTTAATCTGCGAGTACACGAGCACAGGGTGTCGCTGCGCTTTGATTGAAAAACGCTGCCGGACGAAGAGTTGAATTAAATGTCAATTTAATTACCCATAAAATGTGAACTGTCTCTGTCCACCAAATTCTGCGCGAAATTTTCCAGCTATATACAGACTTAAGCACATGATACTTTTGGATGAAAAATCTACAAAAGAGTTTTGAGCTACAATAATGTAATTTTCTTTATTGTTAAGGGCACGGATCACTTCCTTATTTAGTTCTTTCAATCTTTCAGAAACTCTACACGTTTTATAAGCGCCCAAGTCTTCACTAGCACCATAATATCAATGTTAGGCTTGGAGGTGCATTTGTGCTAGGTACCCTAGTATAATTTTCTAATCAAATGACAAAGTAAGAATTGTAAAGGATATTATCGAGCTCATAGTTCAAGTTTAGTTCAAAGGCAATGTTCTCATGCAATTTTCTATCAAACAATTTAACAGAGTTCAAGTTACTATATTTCCTCTATAACAATTAGTTCTGTCTTCCTAAAGGATGAGAAATGTTTTCTTCAGTTTGCACGATGAGTGTAAGTTTTAAACAAAAAAATCTTCTCGACAACACACATAATTTCTCAAATAAATTTGATATAGGCATGAAAATTGTAAACACGGCAAATCAGAGACAAATTTTAGCTCGTGTAGGTTTGGCTATTTCGTAAAACAGGAAACATGGTAGACATTACTTTTTAGCAAGTTGCTATTTCGCCACAAGTCACCGCACAAGAACAATACAGTAGCACGACGAAGTGTTTGCTGATTCATGTTATTGTTCATCCTTTAGAATACTTGAAAACCATTCGGTTTTGGATCCAGATAAAATAACCAATAATTTGATAAAAGACTTTCTGAAACCATGAGTTCATAAGAAAACAATGCATCGATGCCGTGACAAAATGTAATAAACCTGGCCTAACTGAGCGTGGATCTCTGGATTAGAGAAGCTGTTTGAGCCGTCTTGCACAACACAGCGAGCTGTTGATCCAGTTCAGACAAGACCCAATTCCTGCAGCTATTATTGGGGCTACAACTGATAACGCTATGGTCAAGATTATATGCTCCTAACACGCCATAATCAAATCGAAGATCAAGGTTGTGTTGATGTGGCGCAAATATGTTTACGGTAGGTAAAAAAGTACTTGATGTGTATTACAGAAGTTTAAATTTAAACTTCGGAAAACACCAGCTGGGAAACTGCTTTATAATATTCTGCGTCAAATATTTACCAAGATTTATACCTGTATTAGTTTTTGCGTTTTAATTAATGTCAAGAAAGTTGGTGCAAATTTTGAAAATCAACGGGCACTCATTTTATTACTTCAATCAATGAGAGACCATCTGAAATTCATGTTTTTTTATTATGCAAGTATCTTAAAATTCAATCAGTAGATACTCATTATATATTAGTATGAGGGATAGATCCCATAATGGAAGGGGGTAGAGTCAGACTTTATCTTGAAATGAAGAACGTAACTTCTAGTGAAAAATGAAACGACTTACGTTGAAGGTGTTGACAATCTGTCATCGATACAACATAAATAGATATGACGATCAACCACGTTTAATTCGTGGTCGAGGCATTCTCTACGTACAAGGCTTCATGTTATTAAAGGCGTGCAGTATTTTAACCTTCACATCGCGAGCCGCTCAAACCACGGGCCGAAACGCTGATTGCATGGTGATGTCACAAATTCTCCCATGACTTTAATGTCTTGTAATGTTGAAACATTAGTTCTCGGAAAACAATCGGAACGCGAGTATTTCGGTCAATTGCATCAGATAGCATCAAGAGTGGATTATACTGCGCTGTTCTTGCGTAATCTCGGCCGCGGATTTACAGATCTGGCTGACGCACGCTGCACATACGCTCTCAACTTCGTGAGCTGCTGATCTTACAGGCTTTTGAGCACTCCGGCTAAATTAAAATAGAATGAAACTAATCAGCAGACTCGGCTATCTGCTTCATTGAATTTTTCATTAAACTGTAAAACAGCATCAACGCATTTGACATGAAATTTTACTGTTCTTAGTTTCATTTGTAAATTGCAGATGTTTTTAACCGGGAAGTTCAAGAACAATACTCCTACACCAAATATATTAAATTGTTTTTAGTTTCTTCTTCGTTTTTCAATAATGATGGAAGGAAGGTTATGAGATATATTGTATATGTCGTGAAGAAGCGATAGATTAAAAAACCCATTCAGAGTAATGAAGTAAGCGATTTTGAAACGTCATCTCCTCTCAACATTTAGTGAGCACTAATCATTCGTATGAATGCTCCCAAATAAACCGCACTCAGTACCTGCAAAGAAATTCTGACGGCAGAAGCAAGAGAAAGGATTTTTTTTTTCAAAAATACCATTTTATGCTTTTCCTTGCTGATGTATTTTGGCCAAATAGGGAATCATTTCATGCAAACTTTAAATACACTTGCATTGTTCACCTGCTCATGAAAACTTGGGATGAAAGGTCTACTTCTGGAGTATGTTCTAGCGTCTGACATTACTGAATCAATTTCAAAATGATCACTGTTCGATTACATATTTTTTTGCCTAAAAAGCAGGATATATTTTTTTGCATAAAAAGCAGGATATGTTTTTTTGCATAAAAGCAGGATATATTTTTTTGCATAAAAAGCAGGATATATTTTTTGGATTTCTTTCAGTGTAGATATTATTTCACGGGAGAAAGGGTTAAATTCAGGGTAATTGATGGACATATAGCCTTTTTTATTCGAATCCATTACAGATGTAGCTGAAATGATTAGTCGTGCATTTTCTACGTAGTAGATAACAGGAAATCGTGGATTCGTGATGAGTGAAATTCGCAATCTGTTAAACGTTACCCCGCACTAAGTCACCTGTAATTGTATTACTATCAACTTTTTGTTATAATTCTTCGGTTAGAGAAGGTCGGACGTTCCCTAGCAAGAAATGTTCGCGACACCTCATTGCATTATAATTTTTTAGGCTCTGTGAAACTAGCGACATCACAGTCGACGTAATAAGATACTTCCCTAATTGCTAAAAAATATCATTTTACTCATGCTGTAAAAAATCATCTTGAACTGCATAAATGAAATAAATTAAGTCAAGGTGCTGAAAAAATCAATGTCCCGATGTTTGATTTATTAGTAACTTCTGGTACATACTTGAAAGTTTTGAAACTGTGAACCGCGCGTTTCACGGGTGACGTTGATGTGAACCGAACGTTTTTCTAGAGGAGGCAGTAATATTTGTATTTTAGTACGGTCTTTCGAAAGACAGGTAGAAAAAGAAAAGAAATTTGTTGCCAGCAAAGTTTGTACAAAAATCGTCGTAGATTTATGAAATGCCTCAACATTTGTAGAGATTCTTAGTGTGTTAGCATTCATGGGTATTAAAATTTCCATGTCAATGGTTGAACAGAAGATTGAGAGAAAAGTTGAAAATGTATTCACTTGTTTAAGTTGTTTTAAGTTTGATGATGATTGTAAATATAAGTAAAGAAGCAAATAAAGTCAGTGACATATTAGTGAAAAACGGCTTTGATGGTTTTCACTTACATTGGAATGAAAGCTTAGGTTTTTTCGACATCAGAGAATAATTTTAAGAGTTTCAAGGATAAAAGTAAATAATTCTATATCTAAAACTAAAAGATCGACAAGGTATAAATTAAAAACTGTTTTTTAGGCTTTTATTTCAACAATGTACCAAGTAACTAGTACGAAGAACATGTTTTAGCGCACCGCAAATTTATTTCTCCTACATAAATAATGCTGGCAAAAATAAGTCATTTCTCCTGTCTTTGTTTCGCATATTTTACCTAGGTTTTACTGAAGGGAAAAATTTGAATTGCCAATAATTACTGTATATACAAAAATCTATATCTTTGAGTACCACAAGAAATCGTTACAAGTTTCATCACTTCTAAAATACTTACGTGTACTGTTATTCTATACATCTTGGAATCCTCACAAATCTTCACGAAGGAAGGCAAAATTTCAATATTTTTATCAGAAACTGCGGTACTAGGAGAACAATCCGAGTAACAAGCATTCCGCCAATAGCGCAACAGTGAGTGCAGTTTTGTATGGAGTTTTATTACTTCGATTTATCTTATCTAATCGCGGGACTAATAAGCTTCAGTAGTTTTCGTCATACCATAAACAAATAAATAAACGCAACATATGGGATTAGCGTCCAAAATAAGAATACTTTTACAAATCAAGATTGGGTTGATGAAGATATAATGTAAAAATAAGAGCAGTACCGTAGTGTCCTATTTGTTATGTATGGTATCGTCTCCAAGGCAGGTTCAATGAATTTTTGTGCTTTATTTTCTGTTCACACGTTACTCATTCAAGAAGGATGGCTGCTTTGAAGTAAAAACAGCTACTGGGGTTGGACAACATTTTGAAAACACCTTGGAAAATCAACTACATGTATTTTAAAAAGGTGTAGGGCCACCTTTTGAGGCAATTACAACCTCAATTTCTCCGAGGTATTGATTCATACAAATTTTGAATTATTTCCAAAGGAATTTTAGCCCATTCTTCAGTTAAAACAGCCTCAAGTTCTTTTTGAGACGATGGCGGTGGAAAGCGATTTCCTACTTGAATTTCTAAAACCGACCATAAATGCTCAATAATGTTAAGGTCTGGATATTGTAGTGGCCAGATAAGATGCTCAACTTCATTAAAATGTTCCTAGTGATATTCTTTAACAATTCTAGCTGTATGGATTGGGGCATTTTCATCTTGAAAGATGGCGTTCCCCTCAGGAAACGGTGCTTAAACTGTAGGATAAACTTGGTAACCCAAAATTTCAAAATAGTCTGGACTGTTAATTCTTCCATGAAGGGGAATTATGGACCCGACGGATTTCCAAGAAATAGCACCCCAGATCATCCCAGAATCCCCGTCATGTTTTACGGTTGGAAGAAAGCAGACGGGGTTGGAACGGACTCTCGGTCAGAGGTTGGAAATAAAGTAAACGGTGATCCGTCAGAGAAAATCACATTTTTCCACTGCTCGACGGACCAATTCTGGTAGTTTCTACACTGCTCTGAAGAAAGAAGAAAGAAAGAGAGAAAAACCACTTATTTCCAAAAAAATTTGACGCATGAGATACATGCCAGCATATTGGCTTTTAAAAAGTTCTTAATGTAAGACGTCTTTGGACAAACGTACCATACGAGGAGTACTAATAGGCAAACTATACGTGGTCTACAAATAGACAAAGCGTAAGAGGTGTCTTGATAAACAAATAATCCGAGGTCTACAAATAGATAAACCATACGAGGTTTTACTAATAGAAACCATACGTGGCGAGCAAATAGATTAACCCTGTCAAGGGCTCGTTAAATCATAACTATCATTTCTTGGATATTTTTATCCCAAGTGATGGCTGACAACTCACAAGTAATTTAAATAATAGTAGAGAATTCTTCAGAATTCTTAAATTATTAGTTGAATCGAAGTAAGAAAAGACAAAAAACGCTATACCGAAACAGATTGAAACGCCGTCGTAAATGACTATCAAGTATTGAGAAAAGGTTAGTCACAAAGTAATTTATAAAGAACGTCACACAACACAACACGCACATCTAGAAACGCTTAAACAAACTTACACGCAAAATAAAATTCATGGCTTGTTCAGCATACGCACAGAGAGATAATTTTTTCACGAGCGCTTTATTTCATTTGTCTGTTTATATTTTCCTTTTTTCTATTCACAGAAGCGCCCTCTGTTGTAGGGATTGATCTATTTTTGAATCATTAAGCAAGTGCAATGAATAGATTTTTTTCTGAAATATGGTTCAGTGTTAACTGGTCGCAGAGTTTTAGCTAAAATGTTTTGCATCGTGAGGTTTTGCTTTTACGCAAAAAATAGGAATAGAAACAGATATATGCATATGTGTGCATATAAACATGAACATGTACATGTGCACACACTCACATAGACATACATGTGTGCGTGCGCCCACACGCATACCCGCACCCACTTACACACACATATTCGTATATATACGTAATGAAAATGAATATAAGGAAAATAATAATAATGAACATAAAAAACAATCTTGCTCTTGCTACATCTAAAATGACAGTCAAGCTCGGTGTAATCGTAAGAAATAACCTGAGAAAAAAATTAATAAAGGGGAAAAAAACTTCGAAAAACGTATAAAGGAAATGGTTTTTAATTTCCTAACAGAAATTTTAAGAAAACTCAAGTTACGGTCGAGGAACAACAACAAAAAAAATCACATTTCATATCCTCTCGGTATTTTCTGCAACATCATGCCGACATGGGTACATGGGATAAAATAGAGATACAGTGAAAGCCGGATATCACTAATGAGTAGCAAATATCTACAAAATTTTGGCAGAAACGCGTAAACAAATATACACTCAAAATGAAAATTCATAGCTTGTTCAACATACGCACAGAAAGATAATTTTTTCCCACGATTCATTTGCTCAAATTGCGCTTTATTTTATTTGTCTAATTGTATTTGTCATTTTTCCTTTTCACAGAAACGCACTCTGGCGTAGTGATAGATCTATTTTTTAATCATTCGCTAGTGCAAATAGAATTAATTAACCGGATTGTATTCACGGAAAAAAAAATAGAAACAGAAACATGTGTATTCCATGAAGGGGAATACACATGATAATTGTTGATAACAATTAAAATTGTTGAAAACTTATTGTCAATAGGTATCCGTGATACTAACTGCGTGAGAGGTCTGCCATTTTAGAAAGGTTATAACCAAATTTATCTTTTAGATATCTGTAAAAACAGTTAATTCAAATAAAATATATATATATATATATGTATAAATGGTATATGGTAAATATATATATCTATGTAGATATTATATCTATGTAGATATTATACCTACATACGTACGCACAGATATATCCATAAAAATTATTAAAGATTAAAAGATACAAAACAACCTACCTCCTCCTACACTGAAAATGACAGTCGAGCTCGCTGTAATCGTAAGAAGTCATTTGCGAAAAAAAATTACTGAAAAGAAAAAGACTTCGAAAAACATGAAAATGAACTAGTTTTTAATTTCCAGGTAGAAATTTTTAAGAAAACTCAGATTACAGTCAAGGAACAACAACAACAAAGAAAACATCTCGCGTTTCACATCCTATCGGTATTCTCTTCAGCATTATACGGACATGGGTACATAGGATAAAATGGAATACTATTGTGGCCGGATTTCACTTCTGAGTGGCAAATATTTACGAAATTTGTCTCGTAGAGGTAAATTAAACAGCGATCCAGAGTAACAATTTTGATTACGGAAATTTAGAGTTTTTTCTGATATGAAAGTTCAGTGCTAGTGTGCGCTGAACGCACAGAAAACTTAAGAAAAAATTTTAAAATGTTAAATACCCAACTCCCCCTAGCTCGGCCGATATCGATTGAAACATCTTCGTGAATGATTTCGAAATAGTGAGACAACGTTAGCCAAAATTAATTTATTAAAAAAATAGCACAACCCTCGCATCCATAAACCTGTATACTGATGTACACACATAAAAGTATTTCAGAGTTTCTTTATCAAACGGGTGTTAAGTATAAATTTCAGAAAATAGAAAAAAAGACTTTGGGCTGAAAGCTGCAAAACATTCGCCTTTGAGAGCAGAGGCTTTCTAATTGCTGCTCTTCCGTGGAATCCAGATTTGTGGAGCTTCCGGCGAACAGTTTTTGTGGAAACTGATTTAAAACTGATTTTAAGAGCTGTGGTCTTGCGATCCTCTCTAACAATTCGATTTAGAGTCCGACGGTCTCTCTCAGACATCTTCGACTTTCCGCCAGACCTGTGCTTTGCTGAGGACGTTTTTCCATTCACTTTCAGAGGCAGTCATCACTTTTGAGACAGTACCTCTTGAAACGTCAAGTACCTGCCATTCGAGCACTAATAATGTGGCCTTTTTGAAAGTCAATTTAGCAAGGTTATAACCAAATTTATCTTTTAGATATCTGTAAAAACAGTCAATTCAAATAAAATAACAAACAGCGACAATAGTTAACAATAAAACATTAAAATATTTCAAACTTTGATTGTTTATAATGTGTTCACAGATTATGGCTCCCAAATGTTAGGTGTTTCTATTCTTTTGTCCAATACCTGCACATTATAAGTGCATTTTATTATTTCTAATAAACACTAAAGAAGAAAACATGAAATAGTGGTGCAGGACGAATGCAGGCCCATTACCTGAGGATGAATGCAGCACAATTACCCACTGTGCGAATGCAGGCACGCTACCTGTAGGACCAGAGTAAGTTTATCATCTGTATGACGAGCACAGGACACACACGGTTAAAGGTTATATCGAGCGACTGACTGCATGTTCAAGAATCGCGTTCTGATCTCATACAGCGCCACTGCAGCGCTCGTTGACATGCCAACAAATGGAGAGCTGTACTCATATACGAGTGCCGTGCTTGTCAGAAGAGCGGGTGATAGACAATCTCAGTTCACCTTCGTGGCCTCACGTGCACAAAAATTGCAGTTTCGTTAAGACTTACGATCCATTTAATTATTTGTACAGGGAAATTTGTCGAGATAGTCTAAGAATTTCTTTTTTTTGCGGACTCGTCAAGAAATACGTGCCCTGCTGCCTAAAATTCAGATTTCATTTTTAAAGAAGGAAATTCCTTTAACTCTGAAGGTTTTAACAATCGGCCCTTAGGTCCGGTTACTATGGAGTGGTCCTGTTACTGTTCGTGTGAGAAATTCATATTTAGATTTGCTTACTCATGGCCAGTAAGGCTTTGGAGATGCGTTTCCATAGATCCGCTGTGCGATGTCCCAGCTGGCATACACAGCTTTGAGTATCTTTTTTTAATTGAGCTAAGCATTCTCTTTCAAGCCAGCATTGAAGTTTGTATCCTGAACCGGCAGTCCGTAAGACTTACTTGTGCACTGTGAGTTAATCTAAAATGTACTTCTCAGCATTCAAATTCTGTAAACTCTCGTACCAGAAGGATTTAAAAAACTGTGAAGACTAGACAAGAGCATTGATGAACGTTTTGTGTTGATATAATTGCAAAAGAGATCACATCCATCCGAACATTAACAAAATATTCAAAAATATTCGCTGATGAAGAGTCCTTTGAGTTGAATCGCTTAAAATTTAAGGAGCATTTTACTATTGAAATAAATATATACGGTCTCTGGTGTTAATATTTTGTTTATAATATTGCCAATGTCTTCGAATCGGGGCCTCAAGGTTGTGCGCAGACCGTTTTAGGGTCGAGAAGTGATTACGCAAAATGATGACTCTTGCATTTTCATTATTTTTGGGCTGTAACATGGAACTTAGAGGAGGCCATCAAGGAGGAGATCTGAAGCTTCTTTTCTCGTTACCGACTGTTCTGACTCAAAGAAAATTCCCGATAAGAGCTGTGAGAGGAAATGCCCGATTGTGTCATACGCTTTCAAATTGCAATTCATGTAATCGTTCACTTGTTGTTTTTCCCGAATGACGTAAATGTGGAGAGGTTGATGCTATTTAAAGGATCCCATAGCGTACCCTATAATGTAACTTCAATTCACGGATAGTCTCAAATTTCGCCAGTTCCATGAAGCCCGTCAAAGGGACACCCCACACGTTACCGGGTTTTCGTTCTAAATATAACAGTGCATCTACACTCGAGTAAGAGACCTGAAGTATACTCTTAGTTATATACATACTTACGCATAAGCGTCTCACATTATCTGGCAATTATCTCTAAGTGATGTAATAAAGTCAACAGGAATTGATACAAAGATCTTTAAAATTGATGAACGAGAGCCTGGAGTTATATTTTCTCTCGTACTCATCATTTTAAATTTTTGACATGACTTTATTACTTGTATGTATCATGGTATATTTTATATCATTCTTTTTCAAAGTTTGTTACATGATGTTATCATATTATTATTCGATACGTTAACCGCTGCGTAACCCACGGGGGGGTCACTAATGAAATATTCATAATGCGATAGACCCATCTGTGATCTCAAACTGCATTCCTACTAATGCTTGACCAAAGCCAGATGATGAAACTTTCCAACTAATTATTTCATCTATTGAAAGTATAATACTGTAACTGAGTTTAACTGTTAGGGTAAAAAGACCAGCGTGGCTAAGAATTTCATAATAAAAAAACAAATGTTTCGGATGAGAAAAATCAATCTTTAGTACTCTGAAATACAATAAATGAAAGTGTTGAAAAAATTGTGAACTTTAAATCTTCTGAATAAACCGGAAAAAAACATCGAGATTTAAAAGATTTCATAAAAACCAAAATTATAGAAAATTTCAACAAATGATGGCAATTTTCATTCAATTATTGAAGGACATTTTTTTAAAATGTACATCGACTCAAAAACTCGGAGATCAGACAAATTTGAGGCTGATACTCCGGATGTAATGGTGAACACCTCTAGCAGTGGTATGTCAATATACATGTGACCGCTGCGAGCGCTCTTACATCGGTCCTCAAAATCGTCTGATATTTAATAAATTCGTCTAAAATTAACGTAATTTACTTAATTTAATTTTCATTCGTCTGACCGAGTCGATGTACATTTTTAAAAACCGTCCGTCAATAAATGAATGTGACACGGCGGTGAAACTTTCCTTTTTTTGCTGAAATTTTCTTTTGTTTTTGTTTTATTTTGTCTTTTAAATGTCAATGTTTATTTCCAGTTTATTTAGAAAATGTAGAGTTCACAATTTTTAACCACTTCGATTCAATGTATTTCAGAGCACTAATGATAGATTTTTTATAATCCGAAATGTTTGTTTTTATCATGATATTCATAGCGACGTTGGTTTTCCTTTTCATCCTAAAAGTGAGGTTTCCTCGAAATCAGTCTATTTCATTTATTTGAATTTAACTGAGGTTGTATTTCGAATATGAGATTAAACCGCCACAGCTAACGCGTCAATGATCATCCTTTTAGGTTTGGCAATACACGCTGTATGAGTTGATGCCCATTACCACGCTTGCTGTTGCGAGTTGGTTCGTTGCTTGATGCCTGTACACTGGGCGAAGTACAGCGTGAGCCGACACTGCGTGGTCAGGGTCTCACGGCGCGAGGCATGAGTAGTAACTCGATATAGGACCACTAGGCTAGTTTCAATTTGGAATTTTTTTTATAGTTTAGTTAAATTAAAAGAACATAAACTTCGGCTAACACAATATGAATTATCTTATGTTGTTGAAATAGTTCATAATTTTACCCAAAAGTAATTGCGTTTCTGCTGTCATAGTGGATTATACAGTATTTTAAAATGGCTTCAGCGTTTTTTTCAATACGAACAAACATTGAGTCTTCAACTAACGCTATTTACAGTAACTCCAACATGGATTTCATAAATTATTAAAATTGTATTTTTTCACAGACCTTCCATTTATAAATTCATTTACGTGAAACAAAAGTATGCATTTTTTGTCACCATACCTTCGTCTAACATAATGTTGCCAGCAAGTGTGAATATCGTGTGCAGAGATGGGGTAATACAAATGAGAAGTATACCTGTAGGTCAGACAGTGAACTGGTTGCTCGGAACGCAATGCACTTTGGTACCGACGCCGTTACCCCAAGCGTACGATTCCAAACATTAGATCAGATGCAGTTTTAAAGAAGCTGAATATCCTTTTTCTTGTAACGTTGATGTAACTCGGATTTAGAAGCCCCATAATGAACGACGAAGACACTAAGTTCCTACCGCAACCAATTCTTCATAGATCCATTCTAATCATGACCTCCACATTTTTGTGCGTGTAAGATATCTTCTACTACGCATGATAATCACCGCATTGGAATCATAAATATTGAAATTTTACGTACATGTGACGTGTGTTGCAAATCTTAGACAAGATGTTCATAGCAGTATAATAGCATTATAATGAGTTTTTCAACTGATTACAACTACCAATCAAAGGAATGTCATGGGTCACCGGGTTTCTTATTTTATCTTATCTAAGGAAATGCACAAAGCATTAAAAGTGTGGTGATTATTAGCACGTCCTTTCACAGTGGTCTGGCCTCTAATGTCTCCCTCTTGAGTGGCCACGGCGTTAGTAAAGTGAGATGAAAACTTCACTTATTTTCAACCTGCAATACAACGACCGCCTGAAACGGATCACAAAACTCATTACAGAAGGAAGTCAATTAGTTATTAGTTCTAAGGGACATTTCCCAACATTTCTTTTCTCAGTTTAGCTATACAGCTTGTCGTTCATTGAGTTTTCATTGTTAGGTTCTTTGTTAATTAACCGGCATCCCTTTTTATTTATTCAGTCAAAAGCCAGTATTACGAAATGAGCTATTCTCATACTCATTCTTCTCGTGTGATCATAGTCACTGTCCTCGCTGATTAAGTTCTTACGTAATTGGTCCATTCAAGATACCGAATTCGGCACAAACAAATCTCAAGCTCTGACGTCAACCTAGCATGCGAATGATACAATGCTACGACATTCATGTGATTCATCACGAGAAGAGGAAGAGATAGCGGAGGCGAGCGCGTCGTCGAATGACAGCACGTCTTCTGGCGTGCTCGCTTTCTGTGATCTTCAACAGTGTCGGAAAAGGCAAAAATCAATTTCCTCGATATAAAAATAACACCTTTTCATCACACCCTATCATTCTGCAGAGCAACTGTCTGATGGTTCTTATGTAAAATTGCTTTTATGACTCATTCTTGAAAAGTTTTAGATAATTTTAGATATGTTTCCAAAAAGCCTAGCCTCAATGAATATGTTTGATTGAGAGCCACATTTGCTGCTGTCGCTGCATGAAATCTTTGACTCGTCTGCAGCTCCCTGTCCTTCTCAAACTAAATTTCTATGAATAAGCTAACTCTGCAGTTAACGGCGGCATGCATCCATTACTCAACTTTACTGAGACTGCCCCATCGCTTAAGATTTACGGATGGTCAGGACTAAATCTGTAGGTACCACAGCCGTCGCCGAATTTCACTGACCTTCGCTAGCCTAAAATAGGAACTTTACAACAATAATTCTACATTGCGGTCGTGTAAGTGATAGCCCCAGGCGTCATGACGGTTGAGAACTAGTCTCACTAATTTGTGTGCTGGGAGACGTTCGTGCAATAATAAACAGAGGAGGAAATTGGTACATAGTTGGGCACTGTTTGCATATGAAGCCTGAAACCTGAGCAGTAAAATTTTACAAAATAATTGAAAATAAAATTCATGATAGAGCATGGTCGCGCATACATCTAAGTAAAAATATAAATAAATGAAAAGAAATTCAGTTATAAATCTTTTGCTTAATCGTGCCACAACACAAGTGTCTTATCGAACACATGTGGTGAGAAATTAATTTAACACAATATTTTTGAAGAGATTTTTCGTCTAGTAAATGAAATTTTTTAGGCAGCAACAAATACAGCCAAATAATAAAACCGCGCTACATTTCAATTAAACTCATTATATTTTAATTAAACAATGCTTCAGAGAAACAGAACTCACGTTCGAGTCTATGTAATACATTTATAAACGTACGAATATTCACATATTGTTACATGACTGGTGCTTCAGAGTTACTTAAATTAATAATATTTTATTCATCATTGTTCTTAACCATCAAAGTAAAAAGTTATTCAAGCTGTTGAATAATTAAACATTATATTTAGTCTTTCTGATGAAGTTATACTTTATCGAAGCTTGATAATATTTTTTTACGCAGGCTAGCTTTCTTCGTGATAAAAATTTTAAAAATGTATTAAGTATAAATTAGCTTTACATATTTATGTTGCAGCACAGCGAGGAAAATCTTTCTTACAAAGTAAATTAACGATGAAGTCAGTAGGAAAAATACCGTAAAAAAATTCAATTGAACGGTTAGAGCCCTAAGCCATTTTTTAATAAATAATCTGAAAATTGCAGGACTAAAGTTAAGGTTTATTCAAGTCAACGAATGAAAATAGTAGAGTGATCAATAAAATACAAAATTTGTAATGAAAATGGACCATTGTAAAAATAATTAATTAGTTAGCAAAAAGGAAACAGGAAAAATAGAGATGTCAACGATTTACTATTTTCCTAGACCGGCTAGCCATTTTTGGGAACCTAACTGAGAACCTTCGAAAAAATTTCTAAATTACCGGAAAATAGGGTAATTTCTAAAATTATGTGACGTACAATCTTGAAATTAGTACCAAACTAATGCTCGTGACGAGTACAATATTTTTATGCACCCTAAAAATTTCTTACCTCCCCGTGGGGAGCAGAGAGCGAGGTTCCCGTGCCCACTCATTGGTCGGCCGATTTTCTTGAAGAGCCTCATTTTGAACTGATTCTAATATCTAAACTGTCGCATCTACGAACTTCAAATTGGTTTCAATTTAAACATCAAATTATTCTCATGTATAATAAAACTTTCATACGCTTCCTGGGGAGGGGGCAATGATAGAGGATCCCGTCCCCTCGCAATGGTAGGTTGAATTTCTCATGAAATCGGAGTTTGCGCCATACCAATATCTTATCCTTCGCCCTTACGTTACAAATTATCGAAATTCTTCAACCAAGTGATATTAGAATTATCAAAACGAGGAATGAGGAACAAACATGCACAAGCGATTTCAAACGTCTAATAAAGTTATTACGTTTTACATATGCGATTACATTAAACGAAGTAATTTGCCATTTTTTCAATGATCTTCCTTGTAGTGGTACTAAAAGCTACACAGAAAGTGAGACAGGCTGGGCAATGGTTGAATGAAATAAGGAGAACAAGTAAAAATGGAAATGTTGGAGTCGTTGGTTTTAGTGTTTATTGATTGGAGCCGTTGACAATTAGTTGTTGTATTGGAATCGAAGTCGGAGTTAGGAGTTTGGTGTGCCGACTCCCAGCCCTGTATCCAGGGTTGCGGCGACGGAGGAATAACTTTGTGACTCCTACTCGGCCTTTCCAAAATTTGGCGACTCCGACTCCGCCTTTCCAGAATTTGGCGACTCCGACTCTGCCTTTCTAGAATAATTATTAGGGGACTTCGACTCCAATCGGTTCCACCTATTCACAATTTTGTGACTTCAACTTCACCTATTCACTATTTATAAGATGAATATTGCAATTTTTAATGGTTGTAGGTGTTGCAACCTGTACAGTTATTTTTTATATTTCATACTTACGAATGACGTTTAAATTGGCAACAGAATGTTAAAATCAAGTTTTAATATTATATACATCTACTAGTGTACATGACATGTCAAAAAAGACGGAATTCGATAGTTCTCTTTAAATAAATCTCAAGATATGGATGACGAATAGAAATTTTCATTCTAATAGTACCTGCGATAAAAACATTATCAACACTATAGAATAAAACGCCAGGTGGCTCCATAAATTTATACATAAATATATATGTTTTTTGTGCGTAATTTCTTCTTTTTTATTACAATGGGGTGTGCTTGCTAGGTTGGTATCATTGATACCATTCAAATGATATAAATAACCTTGACATCTGCTCACTTTTACGCATTAATACTTATCTATTTTATAGATATTTATGAATCACTAATATTTGCGCATTTAAAATATAATTATTTATTTATTTATAAATTTATGGAGACAACTGGCGTTTCATTGCACCTATGGTGTTGATAATATTTTAATCGCGGGTACTATTAATTTGGATATACATATTTGTTTGTCATCCATACCTTGAGAATTATTCAAAAGGAACTATCGAATCCCGTCATTTTTGACGGATCATGTTGTCGAAATTCTAGCCATTGCTCGAACACTAAGGTCCATAACGGACTTTATACGGCAGATTTAAGAGCCTTCAGCAATAAAGTTCATGGGCTGTGATTCGCCTGATCAGCCTAAAATTTAATAACGCAAGTAATTTAAGACTAAGCGGAGCAATGGCGAGGGTTTCTAGCATTTTCGGCGAAAAACGTAAATGCAAACTAAAAAATGTTCGTCTGCTCTTCTTGCATCGAATCCCAAGCCACAGCAAGGGATTCGGGGAAGCTGACGAGCGGGTCAGCCAGAAGCCGACCCAACAGATTGAACTGAGCTGTGAGCGTGTGTGCACCTCCTTATGTGTGCCGCTGCTCTACGGCAATCCGACCCTCGCTACAGGGGACTCTTGTGTCCTCGGCAGCCGGCTGCATTGAAGATAGTTCTCCTTAACATACTTTCGAAGCCTTCAGGTGAGCCTTTTGCCTTTGTGTTCCGCTTATCCTTTAGTTATCTTTATTCTAGCGTTACCGACCCCAGATGGGTGTCAGGCAAATGTGTGTGCGGTAGAGCCCGTTTAATTCGGGGTTTGTTCCACTGGTCGGGTGGCTTGCGCACATAATGTACACTATAGTAGGTGTATATAATAGTAAAACTCGATTATAACATTCTGTTGCCAATTTAAAGGTCGTTCGTAAATAAGAAGTATGGTACAGGTTGCAACACCTATAACCATTGAGAATTACAATTTTCATCTTATAAATAGTGAACAGGTGAAGTTGGAGTCACAAAATTGTGAATTAGTGGAGTCGGAGGGGGAGTCGCCAAATTCTGGAAAGGCCGAGTAGGAGTCACAAATTTATTCCTCCGTCGCCGCAACCCTGGATACAGGGCTGGGAGTCGGCACACCAAACTCCTAACTCCGACTTCGATTCCAATACAACAACTAATTGTCAACGACTCCAATCAATAAACACTAAAACCAACGACTCCTACATTTCCATTTTTACTTGTTCTCCTTATTTCATTCAACCATTGCCCAGCCTGTCTCACTTTCTGTGTAGCTTTTAGTACCACTACAAGGTGTCTCGCCAACCCGCTTCAGCGGCGAAAACTTCCAGAACTAACTGGCACAGGAAACATAGTCTTTAGCTGACACCCTGAACGAGGTCAGTACACGCTGCAATAACAATAATTCATGACAAGTAGGACAATAGCTAAAGAGAATGCTCACCTCAACTTTACGTTCGAAGATTATGTTCCGGTGAACATTTCTCCACAAAAAGCCGGCTGTCAAGGATTAAGCTTCCCTGAAGCGGGGCCGGTATAGGTCAGAGCACATTGTAGACATGCGCCCCGGACCACGTATCTTCTTCATCTGAGGAAGCAACCCGCGAAGGCACCCTCCTCAACTTCGCTCGGATCCGTAGCTGAGGCTTCGGATTCGCTCGTAAAGACAAACGAACATTTTATGCAAGTCCAAAGTTGTTAAGGTCGCCAGGAAAGTGAAGCACTCCCACCATTGCCCCGCTTGTCATAAATAGTTAGCGTTTCTTACTTTTTTAGGCCAGTTTTGATATAAAAGAAGACCTAGTCCCTAATTATGCAAGATATGGGCTGTCTTGCATGGGACTTTAGTAAGGAGCAAGGCTGGATTTGCGACAATGCAAGATATGGGCTGTCTTGCATGGGACTTGAGTAAGGGCAAGGCTGGATTTGCGACAAAGGAACATCATTAAAAAAATGGCAAATTACTTCGTTTAATGTAATCGCATATGTAAAACGAAACAACTGTATTTGCCGTATGATTCCGTTTGTACATGCTTGTTCCTCATTCCTCATTTTGATAACTCTGATATCACTTTGTTGAAGAATTTCGATAATTTGTAATGTAAGGGCGATGGATAAGATATTGGTATGGCGCAAACTCCGATTTTACGAGAAAATCGTCCGACCATTGCGAGGGTACTGGATCCTCTATCCCGTGCGTTCCTGGGGGGGGGGGGGGCCAGGAACTATATGAGAGTTTTATTATACATATCGGCGTGGAGAATGATTTGATGTTTAAATTGAAACCAATTTGAAGTTCGTCCGTGCGACAGTTTAGAAATTAGAATCAGCTCAAAATGAGACTTTTCGAGAAAATCGGCTGACCATTAAGGGGCCTCGGGAACCTCGCTCCCTGCTCCCTACAGGGGTTCAAACATTTTTTAACGTACATAAAAATGTTATATTCGTCACGAGCATTAATTTGGTACTAATTCCAAGATTGTACGTCTCATAGTTCCGAAATTATCCTATTTTTTAGACAATTTGGAGATTTCTTCGAAAGTTCCCAGTTAGGTTCCCAAAAGCGGCTAGCCGGTCCGAGCCGGTTTTTCTGAAAACAAGCAATCTACCTTTCATGATGTGATGTTTTCTATATAGGAATTATTTGAGACTCCAAAAAATGCAGGTTAAAATTAGGAGTGTACGTAGTAAGAATTTTGACTTTATCAGCAGAAATTATCTGCCCACGCGTATAGAAAAAAGTTTAGTAGTAAAGAAGAGTAAATACAAGGATATTTACTTATAGGAACAATTGCCCGTTTATTGGGAGAAACGTCAGGGACATTTACGAAAAGCATAAAACATTAAAGGTAAGGGCAACAAAGTTATTAACTTCTCAGAGCCGGACTTCTGGTAGACAGGCGGACGTTCGACTTGCCGTCTGTGACGATGCCGTCAAAGGAAGCACTGCACCCGTGCTCTGTAAAGTTATTTATAGTTAGCTAAGATAGTTTTAATCAGGTTACGAACAGTTATCGTTATAGTTAGTTAAAATTTTTAAGTTATCGTAAGTTATCGTTTTAAAGAAGGCATGGGGAGACGTTGTCCTAAATACCCAGCTCACGGAATGGCTAGTAATTGGTCATGAACCTATAGTCCACAAACCTCCAAAGTACTCGTGAGCCTCAGGACATGCCGCGAAGCGAAGTCAGGCGAGAGTCGACGGGTAAGCAGTGCAGTTAGCAGCAGGGAAGGGCACCTCAGCCTCTCATCTTACGTCCGCACGACAACGATGGAAGGGAAGCGAACTGGACGAAAACCTCCAGCGCCCCTGAGTTGATTACAGGGGAAGTTTCACGCGTCGTCCGAAATGTAGGCTGTGTAGGCTTAGTTCGTACAATAAATAATTTCTGTTGATGGATCAAGTTTGCTGGTTAGAGGTCGGATACGATCTGCTTTGGCATACAGAAAATTAGCGAAGTCATTTTGGCTTGGCTGAAATGGTACATTCATTAGGTTGTATTCAGAGGAGAGTAAACTACAGCTCAAACCAAAGATAAGCCTCCGCTAGAGCTGGGTTTTTAGAAACTGTTACATATTAAGGTATTGAATTTGCTAAATTTTCTGTAACTACATTTAATTTGACTGAAGTACTATTTAAGGTTTAGTATTAATTAAATATAGTCTTAAAATTAAGTTCAGGAACGAAGAAAGCGCAAAGTTATTAAACACGTAAAGAATACAGAAAATCCTGTAAATTAATTGTACAACATCAACCATTTGCGCAATGCTGGCATATATGCTGAAATGAGACGGAGAACATGGCCAAGTCGATGGCTATGTTCAGCTACCCCCATTGAGTGGTCTGTGGGTAGCGCCCATGAACTCGAACAATTGCGGGTTAGTCAGGAAAAAACTATGAAATTATGCAGATGATAAACTAAACAAAACAAACATGAAGTTAAAAAAAATTAAAGCCTTGATTACGTCAAAAAATCTCTTCAAACTTTATTTTCGTATTGGGTCAGTAAATAAACGAATGTTATTTTAGACGTAATAAAGAACCCAACTGCACTTGGCTCTACTTCTACAATATCACTCAAGATTTCGTAAATTCTGAAGGATTTTGTCCGGTACAGGTTCAGTTCTTGCGGATTTGTGCGTACAATTCATTCGTGAAGCACAAATAAACAAACATCATTTAATAGACCAATAGAGGCATTTTCACTGTTCCCTTTACCACGTTTTACTGATGAAGAAAAAGACAAATCCTCTGATTGTAAATGAAATATTGCATTCGATTGCCGGTGTTCGAAGAGAGAGGTTAATCTTGTCTTCGGAGATTGTGATCGTGTGGTGACAAGCAATAAGTGCGACGGTAAACCTTTTGAAGCAGTTGGCGCCAGACCAGCTTACAAATTTAACTGCGTGACCCTCCGGACGGAGGATTGTTTCCTCCAATCATGCCTCCAAAGTTAAAACCCAACTTGGCAAACACCAGAGGGGAACCTGAAGATCAGGATGAATTGAGTGAGGACGTGATCAGTGCTGACGATATGGAAGTGGAAAATTGCATGGGAAAATAGAGAAGCCAAGCTGAACTACCGGGTACGGCAGTAATTGACGGAACCTGGTTTAAAGACAACGAAAGATCGAAACGGACAAGAGCAACATCAGAAACCTCAAGTGATTCAGCTCGGGATACGGCCAGAAAATACATTGCAACAGAAAAAGGAGACAAACCATATCCAAACTGCCCAGGGAATAAAACTCAGGAATCACTAGAAAAAACTGCACAGTGATCATTTCACAAGTTGAATCACCCGAGACCAGCGGGAATTCAAAGAAAAAAATTACTCTTGACCCTATTTGCTTATCAAAAGGATTAGAATCTATGCTAGACTACAGTGCGGGGAAAGATATCAGAGTCAACAAACGTAGAAATGTTATTGCAGTAGAATTCAAGAGCTCAACCACCCCTGAGATTGAAAAAATTCTTCAAGTGAAACACATTTTAAAGTATGCTGTGAAATGCCACCTACCTACAGTAGAAGAACAAAACGTTGTCTATGGAGTGATCGGTCCCATTGGAGAGGACGTGGACCTGGAAGAGTTACAGTCAGTTGCCAGCTGTGAGGGAGTAAAGATAAGAAAAATGCAAAGAATT
>JACJUY010008005.1:14057-34680 GCA_014220935.1 Platorchestia sp. MABIK
ACCACCTTCTGATAAGACACTATTCCTGCTAAGGCAACTAATTTTCACTGTATTTTACTAAAGTGAAGCAGCCGGTCAACACACTCCTCTGCTCATGCACACCAGCTGAAGTGATCATTACGCTCCCGTTTCATTCACGTCGCCAGTGCGCAGGGCGCAATACAGGCTCTGGCTCAACACAATGGCGCCCGCACACAAAGCCTTACCTTGTTTGTAGGCGACGCTAGCAGTAATTACAGATCAAACAGACGTAACCTTGCCTTCATATCTCTATTTCAATCGAGGTGTTGAATTTGATGTTAATGCGCACGGGAGCTGAATTTTCGACCGTGATTCGCTTCATTAAAATTTGTCCAATCACTCCATGATTTCACCCATGGGCAGGTTTTGAAAATATCATTTTCGTAATTCTCTATGAAATTTTATGGAAATCGGAAGATTCGAGTTTCGCTGATATTAATCAACTCGACCTCTAATTGCTTGTCAAACATGTGCGTGCTCGTCAACAGGCCTTTGGGAAATCTAGGAATGAATTAAGTTAATTAGTACTTCGGTCAGGCTTGTGGTGACTCCGTAATTGGCACTAAAGCCGATGCACAGCACTTGTAACTGTCAAGTAAAATAATAATACAAGTTTCAGTTACCCTGAAGTATTGCGAGCGCCCAGAGTGGTTTGTTAGCTGAATGGTAAAAGCAAGCCTGGATTACTCTAAGATATAAAGTGTTATAAATAAATTTAAATGAAATCAAAGGTTGTGTTCGTATAAAAGTACCCTTTAACGGCTTTGAAAAATAGTTGCATCATTTTGCCGTCTATTGATTGATTCGGAATGCTAAATGCATAAAACATTCTTCGTATCTAGGGAGAAGCACTCCAGACAAAAAAAAAAAAATGAACAAGTATTGTTTTTGAGGTCCATTATCAACTAGGTTCATCAATCGGTGTTCAAAGCTGTGATCGAAGTTCATGTTGAATGCAAGTACTGAACACGCATCAATCTCAATTCAGAACTAATGGGGTTGAGACTTGCTTTTTAGTTGTTTCACAACGATGGGACGAAAACATGACGTCTCGTAATAGCAAAAAGAGGCTGTTGTATAGTTTAGGCGGAAGGATACCCATCAGAGGAATTAGCGAAATTCAGGTGTATTTCATCGTACGTTGTTCTGTGAGTCTACCAACAAAAGAAGCAGTCCAGTACGTACGGCAATTTATGGCAAAGTTGTAGTCGGAAGAGAATTCTAACTAATAAGGACCATCCTGTGTGTCCCGTATTATTGACCGAAATCGGTTTTTATAATGGATGGAACTACTGCGAAATTTCAGTGAAGGCTTTTATCTTATTGTTCCTGAATGATTTTCTCGTAGGAAACTCCATACAATGGTTATACGGAGCAGAATGGCACGTAATCGGCTGATGTTAACTCCTACCCCCAGGAGCATTCGTTTACAGTGGACCAAAGCACACGTATATTAGACGCTAGTGGAGGGAAGAAGTGTCATGCGATCAGTCTATCCCGATTCTGTGTTTACAGCCAAGATGCTCGCCGTCGTGTACATTGAAGACCTCATGCCGCCTTTAACAAAGCCTGTGTGCAATGGTTGATACAAGGAAAAATGAGGGTCAGTCACGTTCTGCGGCTGTTTGAACTACACAGAAGTGAGTCCTTCAGTTGGGATATCCGTCAAGCTGCACCAGCGTGTTTACATTGAGTATATACTGCAAGTTTTGCCACTGGCACAATATCTAGATAAAGAAAGGCCAGTTGCTTACTTATATATCAGGTCGGCGACTTCCGACTGCATCGTCTAGATCTGCCATTAATTGTCAAAACACTAAGTCAGGATACGTCAGGCATTTCGATTGGACAGCTAAGTCCCCAAACTTGAACCAAATAGAAAATTGATGGAATCATCTCGAAGGATAAAATTAAACATAGAGTGGATCGTCCATGTACAGTAGCCACACTAAAAGACCTGTTGATGCAAGAGCGATTTAATGTCGACTTGATGTACATTGAGAAACATTAAGATTCAATGCAGCGTAAAATTACTGTTGTTTTTCGTGCTCGTGGATATTCTACATCTAATCAGGGGCGCTTGAAAATATTTTTTTGTCGGGGATCTGACACAAAAGTTATCACGGTCTTTCCTTTAAGTTTCTTTTTTTAAACTAAGTGTTCTGCAACTAGAAATGAATTGAAATTGAACTCACATGGGCAATCAGAATTTAAAGTTTCCGATTAGACTGCTGAAGTGTCACGCAGTGTCACAAAGTACTCATGCGACTAAACTTCGAACTTGATGACTATGGAGTATATTGCATTTGACATGCAATGAACTAATGCGACTTCAATATACCATTTTGACGGCGTGTGGAACTGCCTCATGACACTTTAAGTTTAAGCCATGATTATAAGAGAATGCTGCAGCAGAAAAGATGTGCTTAGCTGGATTACGTTTGCGAAGCACGCCGTAACACAGCCAGCATTTGGAGTCCTCTTTTTATTGCTAGCGCAATCAGTTGAAGCAGAAATGAAATTTTGTTCAGTTGAGCTTAGTTTCAATAAAATAGCTATATTCAGCTCTATGTGTAATGAATACAGATTGCAGTTTTGTTCTTGAAAAATAATAATACGCAAAATATGCAGGGTTTTACGTTTGAATCATAGCAAAACATTTTAACACTAGCTTTCTGTAAGATGCTCTATTTCTTTAGAGAAGTATAATTAGTTTTCTAGACAATTGCAGTGTTTGATAACGTGGAAACATTTTTTGACGAACATAACGAAATGCATTAGCTTTGGCGGTCAACGGAACCATTGTCGTATTGAATGACTTTGAATTCAATTCTGAGGAATTTCTGACTATCACAGTAACGCTAGTTGCTGGACGTTCACGCATTGTTGAAAACATGGTGTTTGTGCTCATTTTGACGCGTGTAACTTCTATGCATATCTTGCTCAAACTTGTCGATGTATTCAAAGGATTTTCTTAAAAAAAACTTTTATAATACTTCCTTAGCATCAGAGCTTCAAGGCCCACCTATGCATGAAGTGATGCGTGGAACAAATTTTAATTCAAATGTAAATTTTGTTTCGCTCGGTGGGAGTAGTGGCCAGCTCGAGTTGCTCTTTCTTCAAGTTTAATCGAACTCTGCCCCAAGTTTCAAACGAGGGGTTAATTACCAAAGTTTCTCATTAAATTTGCTTGACTTGGCAGGGACTTCAGGCATAAGATAAGCAGTTAACAGTCTTGCATTTATCTAAATTACTTCAAATGATTGTCGAACTTGCACCAGTTGCTTAACTAAAACTTCTCGTAATGACGGCCGGCACGTCATACATTTCTTCCAAACGATCATCTCGTAATTTTTCAACTTTTCGTCGTTAGCGATTGATTTCGTAATAAAATTGGAGGCAAACTAGGCTTCCAAAACTTTAACTCGACGCGAGCTAATTTTTCTCAGTGGAATTTTTGAACACAGACTAATGAATATTGAGGACCCAAGTTGAAAGAAAGTTTGTCCATAATTTCTTCTGCTATGAAGAAATTCATCCCATAATTTGTCATCTTGATCTTATGTCCACTGACGGAATTAACTGACAGAATTTTTACACGTGATAGAAGTAGATAGAAGTTGAATAACAAAACAAATAGCCCCGAAAAAAAGGTAGTGGTGAACAGAAAAAGTGGGTTCGTACAGAACTGAAATGCTATTTTATTTCAATCACAGGAAGACCTTCCTAACCTTTACCTCAGGCGCTCTCATCTTTCCCATTGACCGCTAACTTCCATGGGTACTGTAGTCGCATCCATCTGAAAATATCTTTCAACGAGTAATATTTACAAAATTATTCCAGTGATTGTTAGGATGCGGTGGATGTCGCTACTCATTTTATTCTTGCGTTTTGAAAAAATGTGAAGCAAAAAGATGTTATTTCTGTGGACAATGAGAATGATTGTAAAAAACTGCACGCATACAAATTAACTTCGGTAACTATCTTTTATTCATTTCCAATTCTCCAATGAAGCAACACAATAGGTTAACCCTGTGCATCTATTTAAGTTTTTCACATATCATTGCTCTTCGTGATTTTTAGTCAAACTTCATCCCACTTTTCGCATATTTTACAGTTACATCAAAAAATTCGCAGCGCAAAAACGCGTTCAAAACATCCAATGCACGCCAGAGATGAAACCTCTAGTTTGTTATCAGTAGCGCCTTGCCCGTCCAATGGCAGCGCGACAGCTCAGCAAATCACCTCCTACAAACTTTCATGAATTTTCCCCGTTTTTGCGCTGTTTGCCATCGTATTTTTTCCTTGTGACTGCCTCACCGGGCTTCACGAGCGGTAGTTGTAACCCGTAACTGGGCGGGACAACGCTGCAAAGTTTGTTCGAGCAGAAAACGGGCTACTTTGAAATTTAAATGATTAAATCCGAGGAGTGTTCGTTTGAGTTATCAGAGCCGATGAATTCGGATCGAATTTAGAGTTAATTGGATGTCAAATTCTGTTTATTAGAGATTTTTTCTTCAATTGAATGAAGATGATTGTTCACTCAAATGAAAGACAACAGGGCAGCAGCAAAATTCCCTACACTCTAACTAGAATGTCGTCAATCGCCGTAAAATTCAGCATGTTAGTTGTACCTGAGGTTTTTACGCGTCGACCGCGATGAAGTAAACTGAAGTTCAATGTTCAACTCAAATTTCCAGTCAATTGCTGTAAGAAATTTTGAAAAAAACAAACATCAACTGTATCGAACCTTTATTCAGCTTTGATTCAGTATTTATGAAAATTGACTTTGTGACTACTGATCGGTCAGCGCATTATTCAAATTCCCTCCTTGGAATCTTTTCCAGATAAGCCACGCCACTGATGCAATGCATAGGTTCACCCACTTGTAACTTTCGAAGTAATGCACCAATCGATTTCAAATTACTCTCAAATGAAACAATGTATTAATCTTTTGCTTGAGGGTAATTTGAAGTCGATAAGTGCATTATTTCGGAAGTTACAAGTAGGGGAACTTATGTGTTGCATTAGTGGCGGGCTTATCTGGAAAAGATCCCCGCCTTGTACACTGGCGGCTCACGTCGCGACCAGCGTGTTCACCGCTATGTGAGGTTGTGTGCAGCTTTGACGCTAAAAGCTTTTGCGGTTCTTACCGTGATCAAGAAGTCACCCTACTGAGGAGTTCGACAGGAGATGAGACTTCTCAATTCCGCCCCTTCTCAATCCCGCATTTTCTATTCCAAGGCTCGACAACGGAGCTTATTTGACCACAACGCACACTCCACACAGCTAGTCTTCAACAAGCAATTGCTGCATTACAGTTAAGTCCATAACAAACCTCATCATCTTTGCGACGTGCCGAGAGAGCGTTTTAGAGTTGCATTTAAAAAAATTATGGTTTGAGTTGTTCTCAGTGAGCACCAACCCGAATAATTTTATGCTGAAGGGCAAGGGGCACAGTGTCATGTAAAATTGATAGTTTCAGCATTTTAAAAATTGCAATTCATGTAAATTTTTGACTAGAGTGTTGAAAAAAATCAAATTAGTTTCGTCAAAATGTGCACATCCGTGAAGCTCTTCACTTTCAGCTTTAGGTTAGGATCATTCTGTCCATTGACAATAAGTGTAACTTTGACTTGCCAAAATAAAACTCGCAAACTCATTTTCGAGGCGCAGAATGGCAACTCTGAAACAAAAAACTAAATCAAGGTCAGTAAGTGAATTGTTTGAATCTAGGTTATATCAGTGTTGGTAATTATTGTCATTACTATCACTGATAACGTCATTAATTTGACAAAGCCAATTGGATATTGTTAGAGTCAATTGGCTGTTCTATTTCTCTCATATGCGGTGAGAAGTTACAAAGCTGCAGAATCTCCGTTTCAGTACTCAACGCACTCCTGCTTACTTTGGTGAATTCTGAAACTTTTCTTGTTGTAAATCTTGAGCTAAAAAATAGAGCTGCATTTCCATCTACCCGCAGCAAGTTGAGCTTATTTTCTTTCCGAGAAAGTCTGAACCACGTGAAAGCCAAAATTTCCTCCACATTCATTTTTCTTCAACTTGCAGCGTGGAAGTCTTTCTTCTCAAACTCGCAACTTGGTGCTCTTCCAAATAGAGGCAGTAACCTCATTTTGCATGCGGAGCCTCCTCTGTACGTGCCGGATTTTCAGGCGACTGCAGAAACAAACTAAAAAGCTTAATCTTTCCTGAAAGACGTAAGGACTACTCAGTCGAGACCGTCTTAACTCGGGTTTCTTTTGTTATGCGTCAGAGGCAAGGCTAAGAGTCTAAGCGTTTCAGGTGGGCGATCGCGCGAGTTCTTTTAAAAAATAAATGGAAAATGTTGCTTGAATTACGCGCAGGCATCTTGTCCTAATGGACACTGAGAGTGTGATGGTAAATATGCCCTCACTTCATTAGGAAGCACTGCTCGCCGCCCGTGTTCCCTCAATAACAACACCTTTATCCTGCGGATTTTTGAGAAAAATTAGGCTCAAAGTTTTTGGGATTTTAGAATGAATGGTAGGCAAATTTTTCATAGTAAAAATGATGATCATTGTAATAATAAAATAATCATTGTAGGAGGAAGCATCTCGAATTTTAAACCTACTAATTTGGTATAATTAATTTGGTTTAATTTGTAGATTTAATGCGACGTGGTGCACAGACACGCACTGAGATGATTGAACCATTAGAAAATTTGCTACGGTATCATCTGTACGATTTATTTATGCAACCTAAACTTTATCCTAAAATTTTATTTTGCGGCTTATATAAGCGTAAATGTTTTCACTGAAAGAGGACTATTTTTTACTTGAAGCTCCGATTTGTGTGTAAGTGGTCAAATCAGACTTCTCCACTGCTGAGTTAGCAGTCCAAACATTTTAATATTTGGTATTTAAGTTACTTCCTGATACTCTACGTCACAAATAAACAATCAAATTTTAGCGGAAGTACCTATCAACAGCAAATTTACTCTGTTGACTCGAATCAAACTTATCCTTTTTTGTGTGTATGCACGGAGGATACTCATCAGGGTCTATTTTTTCGTTTGTCTGATGTATCTAAGTAGCTCCACTTTGATTACATGCTGAGGAGACATCAAAGCATCCGGTGTAGGAAAGACGTTACTGTTACTTGCCGGTTGAGTTCTCGTGAGCAAAGGAAACCAGAGTTTAAAGTAAAAATTTGTGAAGGTCAAAGCTTTAAACTAACTTAAAGTCATGAGCCTGAGTCTTGCTTCTGGAGAACACAACTTAGTTTGCGCGCCAAAACTTTAAAAATTGGTTTTAACTTCTGTCAGAACACAAAGAAAGGAGTTGTCAAAGTACTTGGTGAAAAGCTACATTTGAGTTCACTTGTCTGAAAACTTCGAGAGGAGCCCACGTAAACTCTCTTTGCTTTGACGACTAAAATTAGCATGACTATTAATGCGCTTTGCCTAGAAATTGTTGGCAGGCTCCCATGTGGTTAGCACAAGTGTTACGTGTCGTACTCAATCTGAGCATAGTTTCTAAAAAACATAATTTAAAATTTTTCTGACTAATCTGATTAATGTTCACGTTCAGAAACATGAAATGAAATATTGCTATTGACATTTTCAATTCGAAATAAATAAAAATATCTGTGAGAAAATTGACGGGAAACTGTTAAACGATCTAGCGCTCAATTTGGATCACACCCATAGTTTGGATAAAACAATTTTGATTACGCAATTTGGATCCCACCCTCATAATGTAAGCTGTTAATTTTCAAGGACGGATCGTCCATGGATTTTGTTCATAGTTCATTTACATTGTTGCGATGCAAGTATCGATGCTTGCACACACCGTTTCAAATTCCACACTCTAACCTTGGCGGAATTGCTTTTCATTAATATTCGGCAGTGACATAGGAGAGGTTTTACACATGTTTATAATGTTTTAAGTCCTGTACATTATTTCCCTAAATTCGTCTTTTTACTCAGTATGAAAGTAAAATATTAAATTGTATAGACACATGCTGAACAAATATTGCGTTTAGTCGAATATTTAAATCAGTGACTTTTCAAAGCACATAGTTCGAATAAATTTTTCATTTAAAGGTGTACCTTCGACTAGTTTCCTTCTTTGACGAACTGTTCGGCAAGCTATCGAAGTCATAGAAAAAATGTTACCTCTAGAGGCTTAATTCAAAACAATGCCGTCGACGCATCGGAAGCGAACTCTGACTTTAATATTAAAGTCATTTCTGAGTGACATTGATTTCATGGTGTTTAGTAAAAAAATTATACTTAACTAATGAATTTATTAAAAAATGAATTTCTCTTACTTGAGAATTTTGCGACTCTTCTTGCATCTAACGAATCTTTGCTATGAGTAAACCTAATTTTCCGGATGCATTCGTAAAAATCATGGTCAATAAAATTAAACTGTCAGTAGCATGAATTATTTGATCTAATGTTTTCAAGTCCCGAAACACCCGCTCGTGATGTAAATTTTATAATGACTGATTTTTTTTTCATGCGAGCTGTGGAAGCTGGCTCTAGCAATCGAATGAAAATTCTTTTGCTCTATGCAAGAAATTTTATTTTATTTGAGCACCATTTGTCGGCTATGAATATATTACAGAAGAGCAATTTCGCGAGAATTGCATTACGCTTCTCAATCTTGGCAGCCGAAGCGTAGGTTGTAGCTAGGTCATCGACATGAATTTGGGGGAGCGGTTGTGCATCTTGTGCATCGTCGCAAGTTTTGAAATTTCTCGACTTGAAGGTTCACAAGGAGGTGCATCGCTTTCTTTGTTTCTTGAAAATATCGGCTATCGATCTGTGAATTTCGTTGTCATTTATTTCATCAATTTGAGAAAAGTTCAGCAACGCAAATACATTTTACTCATGTACTGGATTGAAAGACTCGAGGATCGATGGAAAAATTCTTGCTCGTAATAAACTGCCTCTGTTTAAAATTAATGTAGGTTTACATCACGCGAAACAAAACGATCGCAGCTAATCCCATGCCTGGGAACGAGTATGTTTTGGCATAATAGTAGCTATGCCAGAAATAATGCAGGGTATGCTGGCAACGTGTACGCAAATACGAGTATGAACAACAAACAATTATTAATAATTCATTGATCTTAATTGATGCTTATGAATATTGTGGACGAATATATAGTGCACGAGTTCTAAACTGAAAAACAATAAATGAACCGTTGAAGAAATGAGACATTTAGAACAATTACCCAGTAATTTGAAATTTATAAAATACAACGAATAGTTTCAGTGAGTGTGGAAACATTGAAGTTCAAAGAAATAACTTAGAGAGTACAGAAACCATGATCTTCATACAACAGCTCAGAGAGTACAGAATCTATTCATTGTCACACTACAACTCAGTGATGCCAGCAAGTGATGCCAGACCACTGGAAACTGTCCTAAGTATTCCACCTCCACCGCCCTGCAAGAAACTCGTCAGGGGGATTTGGTTGAGTGCATTTAAGGCAAATTAATTCTGGTGTTGAAACCATTCTGCACGACGGCTTCTCGGCTTGTCAGTCTGCAACTAGCCGTGTTGTCGAGCACGAGGCTGAGCTCACTTGCGTGGGTGAATGCTAAATTCATCTTTTTTGTGAAACGATGCTCAACAAAGTCTTTGTGTAAAGGTATTTTCCGCATGTTTGAATCTTTGCTAACGTCACCTTTGCTGGGGTGTGTTTTATATGCTGTGGAGACCGAGTTCACTAGACCTCGTTTCCTTTGTCTCAATTCTCCGTAAAGAAACACTCGCCTTCGCTTGGAGTGGTAATTAAACCTGATGCCTTTTGTTTTTTTAGATCGTTCAATCACTTAGGAGTAAATTTTGTGACCGGAACTGATTAAAGATTCAAACGACTTCGTCTAAGAATGTTCATGTATTTAATATCGTTCTCTTCACCATTATTTGTAGTGAAAATACAGGATTTATTTTCAGAGCCTTTGCTAGTGATTCAATTTAACTTTTTTGGCAATGAGAAATAGAATCATTATTTACGTCCCAGCAGCTAGGATTTATTTCGCAAATGTTCGTTCCAAATCATGTTTCACAATGACGATGTTTTATTTCGATGCGAAAAGCAATTGTGCAATGAATGTGTTAAAATTTTCTTCGTTCTCATTCATAAGGCTAAGAAGGAGGACGCAAATAACTGAAGAAATTCAAAATAACAGAGTCTGTTTTAATTTTCGGTTATCCGAACATTCACCTGAAATTACGTAAAGGAAGAAATGCACGTTCGTCATTCTCAGCAAAAGAAGCATTGCCTGCAAACTTAGCCCCGGCAAAAGTGCCGGCCTGGCTACCAACTAAGTGAAATTTTAGGCTGACCTGCACTTTATTTTCCCTCCAGCCGGGATCTTGCCAGCTCTGAGAAATGTAAACTTGAATATGCTCACAAAGGTGCGGTGGCACGTGCGGACGCTCATAACCTGGACACTTTTCCCCCAGGATTTCAATCCGACTCGCATGAAAGTCTGATCTCAAACGTGCAAAATCAGGGTAGAAGTGAGCGCGCATCTGCTCGGTAATTCTGTGAGTCTAACAAGCGAGTAATGGACGGAAGCATCTTGCATATTAATAACGATCTTGCAAAGGGAAATTCCGTGTGAAAATAGAAGGAGCTTGAATTTTTGATGCACGTTCAGATAAGCCTTTTCTGTTTCATTTAATTTTAGTTACGGATAGTTTTAAGGTGTACAGATTTTAAGATTTATTTGGACATGTACAGAAAGGAACAAATCTTTGCGGGTTCTGTTCTACTAAACGTTGAGATTAAAGCTAAAAGATTTCCTTTTATATCGGTTACTTTATTAGTGGTCTCCATTTGAAAAAGACGTTATACTAATTATATTTGGTTATTATGTACACTATATTTGTTTATTGTTGAATTGCTTTTTTAAAATGCTGTCAACAAATTAACCTTCTTATCACTGTCATACGGTCAATATCCTTAATTCAAGTGTACAAATTACTAACTATTGCATTCAAAGAAAGCTAAAAAATCTCATAGCTCACAATCAAGTCTGTGTAAACGAATTTTTATTATATTGTGCGCCACGTGCAATAATTTGTTTGAACCTGTGACCAGGCAGAGACTCAACGCAATGCGCTTCGCTCGAAACTGAAGAGGCGTCGAACATTTAAGCCACTGCAAGATGTGCGTGCTGTGAAATAAATTGCGTATTTTCAAATATTAAAATGGAAATTCACACGAGTATCTTTTTATTCTGTCAGTAAGCTTATATTGAAAAGTAATGATTCAAGTTTAAAAGTCTGAAAATCTTCGAGAAACCCTAACTCTCAGAACGACATCTTTTCACGTGATCACTTATCCCCAGAAATTGAAATTTCCTCACAAATTCTGGGCTTGTCGTAAAATAAGAGGTGCTCATCATTAAAACTGATTAAAACAATCCTCGAAGAACCAAGATCGTCGTCTGCCTCAATGTAACAGGCCATTTACCTCCGGGAGAGTAGCATTCCGATTGCCTTATCTTGGGCACAACGAGCTAAAAGAGATTTGGTCCAACGGCCTCGTCCTGAAGGAGTGAGACTGATGCTTGCAATGCGCTGCGGAGGATTCCTACGAAGCTCTTCGATTGAATACATCCGGACATTTTTGTCAGGATAAAATTCATCCGCACATTTTTCTATTAGGCTCTAATACATCCGCGTATTTTTGTCAGGATCAAATGCATCCGAGCATTTTGTCAGGATCAAATATATCCGCACATTTTTGTCAGGATCAAATACATCCTCGCATTTTGTCAGGATCAAATTTATCAACGCATTTTTTTTTAGGATCAAATACATCGGCATGCTTGCATTTTTGTGTGGATAGAATGCATTTTGTCAAAAGTAAATTAATCCTCATCCGCGTCTTTTTTCAATACATTCACATCGATGCTTTTTATTGCCAATGTAAAATAAATCCACATCAGCGCAGTTTTGTACAACACAAATGCATCGATGCATTTTTTACCGGGATCGTCTGCATCCCCGAGCAAGTATTTTTTGGCAGGAACGAATGCATTTGCATTTACAGGTTTTTGTCGTGATCAAATGCATCTGATTGTGCGCATTTTTCTGAGGATCCTATACATCCACATCTGCGTATTTTTTCAAGGATAAAATTAATCTGTATTCGAGTTTTTTGCACGGATCAAATAAATCTCCATTCGTGCATTTTTTGTTTGAATCAAACACATCCGCATCCGCGTATTTTTGTCAGGATCAAATAAATTCACACCCGCGCATTTTGTTAACGGGAAATGCTTTGGCGAGGGTTGACTTTTTGTGATTTAGATTGGGGGACTTCTAACACAGAAGTGCAAAAAAAATGTATGTAATTGACAGTGAATACTATCGTCGTTTCCCTACCGAAGAGTATTCGCAATTCGCATTCAGTCTTTCCAATCAGAAAAGATATTTCTTTTAAACCAGAAAGCGTGGATCGTCATTATTTATAGTCATTTGTAGGATGATAATGATGTTTGAGTGACTGATTGAAAACGGATTAGGCAACGTGACGTCCCTTAATGGCGAGCTGCTCGAACTTGAGTTCCTCTTGAAACGGTTTTTGCTTCGTTCTGAACGAGAGGAAGTTCTATTTTAGGCCAAAGAGGTTGAATTACTTCACTTTATGTGCGAAATCATATGGAATTAGAGTCGGGGTCCTGAGATATCATTGATTGAAACCCAAGAAATACCATGTAAGATAAGAAAGGATTCCAATAGACGCAGTTGTTAATGATGAAAATACAGTCGGGCAATGAATGAAAGGATTCCAAAATACGTTGTTTAAATACTTTACAGATTTAAATATAGGCATTCATGGCATTCGAAAAGACCAAGCACCATGATGTTCCGCAATATAATCTCGTTTATTGACTCCTCATCATTTTTCCCTCACTGGTTACTGCAGTATAATTATAACTTCCGAGTAGCCTGGTGCTTCAGCTATTGTTCAAAAATGTATTCAAGAAAATGATTTCAAAGTACAAATAACTGTCTTATCACATTTTTCACTCGATATTTGAAATGCAATGTACAATGCATAGCGAAAAACTGCTTTTTACATAACTCATCTCTCATGTCACTGAAAATTTCCTACTGTATTTTCTGAATAATACTCTTGCCTCTTTTTTTACCATAGTTCCCAACAGGAGTACCAACAAAGTGGCTTAATTTTCCCGTGCAAATTAGCGAGAACGTCGATGCACAGGTGCGAATAATGAAGCCCCTGTAGCTGAGGCTGTCAGATCGACCTACGCCAGCTGCTGCGTGTGACAGACGAGTGCTGTGGAGGCGATGTACAAATCTTGCTGGGCGTTGCAGAAATCCGTTGCAGCGAGTAGAAAAAGGAATCTGTGTATTGGGTATCAGTTTATTCTTGAGAAATTGGAACTAGGAATTATGCATGCCAGAAATTGTGAATTTCTAATTTATCTACTATCTAATTTTTGGCGAAATTTGGTTGATTCATTGTGAATTTGGTAGACACATCTTAAATTAAAAGTTTCATTAACAGCCCCTGAAATATTTGCTCTAAACCATGTCAATTCATTTGACTTGGGCTCTTGGGCCGAGAAATATGAGTTGTGAATACCATTATGAGGGCTACTAAACAATTTTCGTTTTGGAAATCACCATTTAAGATCAGTAGTTGATTGTGGTGAAAAATCATCATTCAAACGGACGCTGTTTTGCAGAAAATTTAGATGCTAGTACACAAGAAATTTGTATAAAATCGGAAGGTGAAAGTCTCTCGCTGCCTGTTGTAAGTGTAAGCTAAATGAACTAAATTCTTCGTCATTTGAAATTTCGTTCTTTACCAATGGTAGCAGCAATTTTTTACTTTCTTTATAATCTTCGTCATCTAAAATTTCGCCCTCTACCGATGATGGATGCATTTTTTTAATTCCTTTATGTTTTTCGTCATCTGAAATTTCGTCATTTATAGCGTTGTTGGCCGCCATTTTTTCATTTCTTTTGAGAATGAGATTCAGTGTAAATTTTCAGGTCTCTTAGTAGTCTAGGAAGCATGTGTGCTAACAAAGTAAAACTCCTTAACGGGTTCGCGATTGCTTCGCTGCCGCAAAAAGTTTCACTTCAAGTGGTTTATTGAAGTGTTCTACTCCTAAATAACGTGGGTTTAAAATTTTTGATCGAAAGATCTGGGGAGGAATTTTTAATACAGCTTAATCATTATTTTTAAATGCTAACTCTGCTTACAGCTCACTCTTCAATTTATGACGCAATGATGCATTTATTTCAGTGTGATGCTATCGTACTGGTAGTTTGGAATGTCGTGTCGGTGACGCTGTGAGCTGTCGAAATAGATTCGCTCAGCGTCTGTAAACATCGCATTTTACAACGTGAATTAACATTTTCGGAGGAGATTTTTTGACTGAAACCTTGCGCGAGAAACCAGAACTATCGCGAAAACTGGACTGCAAAATCGCAATTACATGGACTGAGATGCTCAAAATTCGGATCAAAACATTTAATCGGAACGAGAAAAATCAGACGAGCTTTACACTTCGGACGGGGACGTTGACAAGAGCGAAACTCCCCCTTACATCAGGAATCCATCAGCTGCAAATCAAACCAGGAATGTGGACGCGATGTTTGCACTGCAAACATCCAAGTCGGATAGTTGCCTGGCGCTGTGGGGACACTTCCTTCGATGGTGGCATGGATGCTCCTTCAAGCTCTGTCGCCGTGGCGTTGCATTTCAAGCTGAAGTTCGCTGTGTCTTGCTTCACCAAGTCGATTTCTCCTTAATAAATTTGTTTTCCGGCATTGTGTGGACTGGTAATGTTTCCTTTCTTGTCACAAATACACTGACTTTCTTGTGGTGCACCATTGCATTAACAATTCAACATTTTCCTTAAATAAATATTCCTGATGTGGATGACAAACAAATACATCCATCCTAATATACCTACGATAAGAATATTCTCGTACTTGTGCACAGGTGAAATTCGTATCACACATACGGTCATTGAGCATCCCTATGAGCGTGTCGGAAAGCCGGGAAAAGCTGACTCTACACAAATATTTAAATAAAAAACACACCAGGCGTATTAGATGTTACCTCGTACCGAGTCGACTAACATTATTTTCTTCAAAACGTAAACTAACTGAAGAAGTGGCGTTTGATGCATTTAGATGCGTTTCATCCGTTTGAGTGGATTTACACTGAAAATAAGCCCAATTAAACTGCAGCGATAGAAGTCAGGGAGTGTTGAACTCGACGAGGATGTTCCAGTCATTGATATGCTGAAGTTCAAACTCATTCAGAAATAACGTAAATGTTGGGAAGAATAAAAACTAATAAGTGAGCCAAAATACTCAACCAAAGTTGCAGCATTCTCCTTATGCCCAGCACACATTTAGTATTGCGTTACATTGTTGTTTCTCAGCACACATTTAAATTAGATTATTTAGGAAATTGATATGTCTGTTTTTCCTGAGCTAGGACTTTTAGGTGACGAGACTGAGATGAAAGTGATGTGGTACGATAACACGTCCGCCCGGTGAATGTTTATGAAATTTGTGAAATTAAATTTTGTTGTACCATGCACTGGGTAAATACGGCATAGCATGAATTTGTACGATGAGGCTCTAAAGTCTTAAACAGTTCTTGAAATATGATCACAATACACGGAAATATGATAACAATGCTCGAGGAAGGTGTAAAAATGTTGCTAATTGTTGCTAATTTTCAAATTGGAATTAAGGCTATGTGATGCGGACTAACTCATTCTAGTATTTAGAGTGATACATTGTCTTGCTAACACTGTGCAATGTTTAAATCATAAATTTAATAATAGCATATTTTTTCACAACGTCAGTTTTTCACTTAAACTGCATTTTGCCTGAAATTAAAAATTCAAGTTAAAAAATGTTTCAATTGCTCCACAGCTAAAAACTTTTAAATCCCCTAGCGAATAGGAAAAGTTTTGACATAAATTCATTTCCTGGGGTCCCTCGGCCGGAGAATGCATTGAGCATTCAAGTAGTTTTTCACGATTTCAACCCACTTCTGCAGTTAGAACATGACCTCCGTTTTCACAGTGGCGGTCATTTTGTGCCGAGGAATCTAATGTAATTTCAAACGATTTTAACCACATTTCTGAGGAAAAACTTTCGTGATTCTTCTCACTCTCGACGGATTTGCTTTTGTGCTCGAAATCCTCGAGGCTGAGATTGCCAGGGAGCTCGTCGGTCTTCCCAGAGGCTCTCATAATTTGTCTTGGAAAAGTTGACTTCTTGCCAGCTCGACGCAGCCAATTCTGCTTATCCCTTTCTTGGGCATTCCGATCCACTTGGAGGCTGCAAGAGCGTGATAAACGGTGATCCGATTCGCTTGTTTCATTTTTGCATGGTGGGGGATTTGCAATATCGGGTTCCGCACCTTCAGTGCAGGAGAGCGTTTCTCTATCATCTGCCCCTTTTAATTTCACGAACCTTTTGTTTGATGTAGAATCTAGCCGTAAGTCAAGTTGATTTTAGATAGCTTCCACCGGGATATAAACAGCAATAAAAAACTTTAATTCTCCTGGAGTGTGATTGCAGCACAATTTTGGAATCAAACTGAAATGAACAGTCATGAAAGATGAAATGGGAACTTTATTGCATGACCAGAAATTCTTAGCAGTGACGAAGCTTGAAGGAATTACGTCTGTTTATGTGTGAACGGAGTTTCCAGTGATTAAATGTGCTTAGATGCGACACAGCCTCCTGAAATTACATTTGTACGTGTGATGTCTTCGAATAACATCTGTGTATTAGATGAAGATACATGGAACTGCATCTATTCAAGTGTTATGAAGATTCCTGAAATTAAATTTGCTGAGATGTGATCACCATCGAAGTTTCCTAGAATTACACCAGATTGAATGCAACGAAGAGGATGAGAAATGCGTTTGTGTAAAAGCTACAGAGCTGTAATCCAGCACATATTGGGTGTTTCATTTGATTCCGAACTCGAGGAAATATCGTTCAATATCAGGGAGCAAGTCCTCTTTGATCAGTGTGTTTGTTGTTGCTTCAGATGTACTTCGCATGTTCCCGCTATTTCTGGACACTGCATTAGAGAATCCGTGTCTCAAATTTAAAAGTATATGCACGTCATTGGCTGCCAGATGGGAAATTATTTTGGTGTACTGAATACTCTCGTGTATTCATGATTTCGTCTGCATTAAATATCAGATAGTTTTATCAATAACTTGATTGCTAGAGGAACCATGGTTGAGTCGAGTGAGCAAATGGGAATCATTGATTTATTTTTCAAAGAGAATTATAAACTTTTCAAGTTCTTTAAATTTTTAAGAATTTCATTATAAAAAATTCCTAATCTATTCTCAATTGCGTATTGGGCTAGCAGTACGAATCACGGATGTGAGCTAAGACCATTTTTTTTATATATCTAATGTATGAAAAAACATTTGCATTAGATTTGCCAATAAAAGCACAACACACCAGCGACCCTCACGGATTTCCCGATTATAAACATGACAATTCGGCACGCACCCCACACGTCGCGTGTGCTGTCTTCAGCTCCAGTGTACGGCAGACACAGAGCGTCACTCACACTTCAATTTTGGTGCAAACGCAAAAATAACACGCCACCACGTACTGAAAAATGGGCCAGTTCGCCTCGTGCGTGTGTCCATGCAATGGAGCGACCGGCGGCTAATGTACAGAAATGAGCTCAACATTCGCGCCTGCCGACGCGCTTGTGTCGATAAAGCAATAAAGAATGGGCACCGCACTGTAGTTTTATGTTCCATTACGACGGACCGAAAAATTGCTCATAATTGCTGTGTCCCGGCCCTCTAACTTTCCAATTACGGCGAGAGCAAAGCGGGATCCATATTTTTAAAGTAACCTAAAAGTTCTTGTTCATTTGCGTTCTTGTCTGTGTCTCACTTGCCGGTTCAATCGTGAAAATGTGCGTTATTTTCTCTTCAACAAGCCTGTTGTGCTCTGTGTATCATTTTCTTCCTACATGCTTCCAACTGGTTGATGCCGAGAGAATCTCATTCGCAAGATTGAAAGAAAAACCAGTGTTGAAAAATATTCATTATTTATCGCATATGTTGCACATTGGGCAATTCTATTTTTAGTGAATTAAGTTGACAGTCAGATTTGAAATATAGAGAAAGTAAAATGAAATACGAGTCAAACATTCAGAACTACATAAGTTCATTATATGCATAATTAAATTAGCTGCATGCTCCCAAATACATATACACAAGCAACGCACAGACGCACTCGCTCACACAGTCCTACACAGACACACACACACGTACACATTCAGAAATACGGGAGTAAGTAGGGGCAGCAGAGAAATTTAATGTATTTATTAACAATAGGTAAATCATTAAAGAGGAAAATGGTGTCTCACATTTTAAATTTTTTTTCAACATTTGTTTTGCAAAGCGTTGAAAAATTAACATTTTCAAATGGATGGCACCACTGTTCACAGAGTACTATTATTATTACAATCAGTCATTGTGTTCTCAAACTAGTCAAATTTAACTGGAGGATATACTGGAACGTATAAGTGCAAACACAATTTTCATAGTTAGTTTTCTTAGCTACTACTCTATTGACATAAGATGTCTTGCAAGCTGGCAGCAGCCATTATAACGCGCCCCGTAGACTGCACGTGACCTGTGGGATCAGGGTGTTTGTACGACGAATTTTCTCACCTAGAAATTGCTTCATCATCATACTTTTCCCAAAGGGGTAGTGATTGAGTCACCATAAAAGTATTTGTGTGAAAAAAATAATACTGAAGATTCGATGGGGAATATCTTTTTGAAAATGAACATTTGTAACAAACCGTATCTACAATACAGAGTTGACTAAGAAGAGTTGATTCAAAAGAGTTGACCACGAAGAGCGTGAATTTTCTTTCGCTGTCTTATTGAAACCGGTGATGATAAACAAGCACTCGAGTAAAGCTCAGTATACGAACAAATAATATCATTAGAGTATACGGAAAGATTTACAATGTCCAGAAGAAATAAATTACCAACAATGCATTTTTATCATAATTTATCTCTGTTTGCCGCCGTGTTGAACTAGCCTCAAATTGGTATATTTGTACCCAAAGGTGCTTACAGCAAACCTAAAGGGTTCTTTAACTACATCATTTCCAGATATGTTTCCCCCAAGTGGTCTTCAAGTTCTTCAAAATGAAAATGAATTCCATTGAATTTCATAAAACTCAAGTTCCTCTCCGTAAAAACCAACGACCTCTAGATGGAAATCAAGCGCTTAGGAATGCATCTCAAGTTCTTGTGAATTTTTGACTGAAAATTAAGCTTCTCTAAGTTTGAATTATTCAAAGTTGAAGTTTCTCAAATTTCCTCTCCAGAAATCATGCACTAGAGAGAGCATTTACCCTATGAGAGTCCTATTCACTAGTCCCTAACCATGGAATAACATTTCAGAAACAGGAAATAACTTTACTGCAAATGTGCTTATGGGTATACCATCACAAATGTGTGTTGAAAAAATATTTCTTTAAAAATGGTTCAACATATGTTGCTATTTATTGAGTGGCTCCAAATAGTATATAATATGGACTTCCTCAATATGCTAAGAGAAAGCTTAATTAACAGATGTAACATTCATGGCTAATGTAATTAAAAACTGTGTCTTGTTTGTGTTTTATGTGGCTACAGCTACATAATGAAACAGGATTCAAATTAATTTAAGAAAACATGTTTTTTATTTTAAAATCAAATGTTTGCTCATAACATGTATTTAACACTGTCAGTTGCTGTAGTATATAGTTCAAATCATCTTATCTGGGCGCTGCCTGATAAAAATTTGTGCACTGAGTTTGAAAAACAACTTTACACAATCGGTGCCATTTTAGGAATAGCTTCTTGGGCAAGTAATTTCAAAGTTCGCATCACTGATTCTAGTGGAACTGGTATGCAGTTTTTTAGGAAGTTCCATCAAACGCAGGCTGACTGGTGAAATGAGAAACATGTTGAACAAGGAACGGGAACTTCCGGTGTCAAAGGCGAACCACAGGATGAGAAACCTGACTTTACGAGCTCAATAAGCCTTTTCAAAAATAATTCTGGGAATGTTCACAAATTCCTCAAACAGAGTAGAAAAATATTACCAGGCTGTAGTCAGACTTGATGATTTGAAGAAAAACTTTCAGCAACTGATATATTTTAAATTCATGTGTTACATGAGCACATTCAATGTTGAACTGAAGAACAATTCCTTGTTTACAAATGATTTAGACTCTTGCTCCCTTAATGAACATAAGGTAGACTCAATAATGGCTAGGCATTGTGTTTTCATTACATTTCACACGGATGTTTGAAATGTAATATTTTTCTTCGAACATGCTCACAAAGATCAATGTATTTTTGTATTAGATAAAGTCATTTAGTTTTTAGCGAAATCGGAACATTTCTCTCATAAACATGTTGATAAGATATATGTGCATTGATATAAACATATAAATAAATTAATAAATGTACATTTTCTCAAAAGTGTCTTCTGCTTACAATTGCTGTTCATATTACTGAATAACAAAT